>CM060333.1:6401855-6414355 GCA_030674155.1 Stramonita haemastoma | reverse complement strand
CCTCAAGAGTTGTTTCTACCATATGATTCCTTCACGATACACACGTGTCTTCATTTACCGTGTACAATGTGACCAGCAAAGTATTTGTATGCTTGAGAGAAAAGAAAGAAGAAAGAAAGAAAGAGAGAGAGAGAGAGAGAGAGAGAGAGAGATGAGAGAGAGGAGAGAGAGAGAGAGAGAGAGAGAGAGAGAGAGAGAGAGAGAGAGAGAGCAAGGCAAAGACGAGGCAAATTCTTTTATTTCGAGGAAAATGAATAAGCACTCGTGTGCTTTTTTACATCCAGTCCCCAGAGAGAGAGAGAGAGAGAGAGAGAGAGAGACAGAGAGAGAATGAATGAATGAATGAACATTTTTTTTGAATGAACATTTTTATTGAGGGAAAAGATTAAGCACAATGGTGGCTTGTTTTCATCCAGCCCTCTTTTAGAAAAAAAAAAAAAAAAGAAAAAGAAAAGAAAAGAAAAAAAAAGAAGTGAATCGATCAACCAATCAATCCAAATGCATAATTCAAGTATAAAGCTATGAAAATCAAAATTTGGTGAATAAATCAACCAATCGTAAGATTTGAGCATAAAGCTATAACATTTGAAAAGAGAGAGAGGAAGGGAGTGAGAGGAATAAGGTGCGGGCTGTTATTATCTTTTTCAGCTCCTGAAAAGGGTAAGAAGAAATGGACAAAGCAAAGAGAAAAATAGAATAGAGGGAAAGAGGGAGAGGAGGAGTAAGAGGAGGGGGAAGAGGAGAGAGAGAGAAAAAAAAAAAAAAAAAAAAAGGATCAGGGAAACAATAAGAACTACAATTATACAAGTTACTACCTACTTAAGTCAAGTGAGCAAAATCATAACATACCCAAGATTATACAAAAGTTTCATCATAAATCTGAAATATAATGTGCACCTAGACAGTTCAGTGAAGTAGAAACGCTTTACATAAGAGACAAACATAATGGTGGGGGGAAGAGAGAAAAGTTGGGGAAGGGGGAAAAGAAGAATAGGAGAGAGGGGGGGGAGAGGAGGAGTGAGGTAGAGAGGAGAGGGAGAGAGAGAGAGAGAGAGAGAGAGAGAGAGAGAGAGAGAGAGAGAGGAGAGAGAGAGAGGACAGAGACAGAGAGAGAGACAGAGACAGAGACAGACAGACAGACAGACAGACAGACAGACAACAGAAGGAAAAAAATAGAGAGAGAGAGAGAGAGAGAGAGAGAGGAGAGAGAGAGGAGAGGAGAGAGAGAGAGAGAGAGAGAGAGAGAGAGAGAGAGAGAGAGAGAGAGAGAAGAGAGAGAGAGAGGAGAGAGAGAGAGAGAGAGAGAGAGAGAGAGAGAGAGAGAGGAGAGAGAGAGAGAGAGAGAGAGAGAGAGAGAGAGAGACACACTGGCTTGTATGATGGTGATGTACGCTTACTTTAAACTACTACAACAAGAACGACGACGACGACGACGACGATAATGACTATAACGACAATCATCATGCTGAATATGATGGCAAGTGTGCCATTGCAGGTTGTGGCCAGCATGACAGAGATGGAGATTACCGTGGAGCCCAGCAAGTGACGCCAGCAAGTGACGCCAGCAAGTGACGCCAGCAAGTGATGCCAGCAAGTGATGCCAGCCACAGCCACACACTCTCACTGGTCAGTGCAGGGAAACATTCTTCACAGTGTTTGTGGGGAACATTACATGCAGCTTTTTTTTGTTTTGTTTTTTTTAAATGAAATCGCGATCTAAACAGCAATACTTTTTTTTAGTAGGAAGGGTGGGATGTTAGGGATAACTAGCTGAGTATGCGTGTTTGCTGTGGTAGGTCTACGCTTTATATAAGACTTTTGAGAACATCTGATTGAGAGCACATTTTAAAAACCTACTTAAAAAGAACATAAAAACAAAACGAAGACTGGTCTTTAAAACTGGGGGTGTTTTATGAAGGGAGACTGGCTGCTCTGGAAAGGGAAGGGAAGCGGGCCTGAGGTTTGGAGGGAAAACCTCACTGTCAGCTGCATGGTGTTGTCAGGAGTGCTGGTTCATACAGAAGTGTGTTTTATAGGCAGTGATGTTTACAGTGGAATGGACTTTTACCTCACATTATGTCAGGATTATTTACAGTTGGAATTTTTGTTATTCATAGCTGACTGATTTTTTAAAAATATCTTATTTTGTCAGTAGAGAACATTGTAAAATCTTAATCTAATTTTTCTTTTATAGGACTTAATCTAGCAAACTGTTTTTTTCTCTTTAGAGAATTGATCACAGCACATGAGTCATTGGTACGGGTTTGTTCTAAGGAAGGGCGTGTATTCATGTGTTGGCTTTTAACAGCTTTTAACAGGATTAGCTCTTCAGTAAACACGTTTTACAACTCATGCTTTTTGGAACAAAACTATTTTGTTTGCAGATATTTTATTTACAAGCAAAAAAGTGTACTTAATCATAGATTTTATTTTCTATCGAAGAACCTTGTACACAATTGTGTGATTTTCTATAACTTTGGAATAAAGATGTTTCATAAAAACATGGTTGAAGATTAATGGCTCTGGGATCAGAAGGGTTTTTTTGTGTGTTTTTTTTTAAAGAAGACGTGTGTATCTAGACAGATGATTGCAAATTGTTGATTTTATGGGTTTTAATAAAAAGGAATGATTTTTACCCAGAAAGGTATTGAGAGGTGGCGTGATGACTTCTTTGAAGATAAAAGGAAACCGAGGACGTGGTCAAAGAGAGCTGTAGTCAACTGACCCATCAAGACCATCCTTGTGTGTGTGTGTGTGTGTGTGTGTGTGTGTGTGTGTGTGTGTGTGTGTGTGTGTGTGTGTGGTGTGGTGAGAGAGGAGAGAGAGAGAGAGAGAGAGAGAGAGAGAGAGAGAGAGAGAGAGAGAGAGAGAGAGAGAGAGAGAGAGAGAGAGAGAGACAGACAGACAGACAGACAGACAGACAGACAGACAGACAGACAGACAGAGACAGAGACAGAGAGAAGACAGACAGACAGACAGAAAAAGAGAGAGAGAGGCAGACAGACAGACAGACAGACAGACAGACACAGACAGACAGACACACACACACACACACACACACACACACACACACACACACACACACACACACACACACACACAAGACACACGGAGAGTTTTGCCATAAAATGTTTGCTGTGTATGTTAGTGTCAGTAGTATATCATTGTTGTTGTATTGTTATATGTGATTGTTGTTGTTGAGATATTGGAGCACCTAGGTCACCATAAACATTTATGCACTTTACTCTCTTGCAATACAGATAATCTGTAATGATATCATAGTGCACATAGTGTTGTTGTTGAGACTATTTCAGCAGAAGCACCCTAGGGTCACCCATAAACATTTATGCACTTTACCTCACTCTTAGCACATACCAATGATAATAACAGTGATAATGATAATTCATTAGTGCACATAGCTGTATTCACCACCTACCTCTCCATGTTTCAGTGAAGGACAACTTTCACAATGGTTGCCATATCCAAACGTTGTTGGTTGGACTCTGAATGTTGTAGAAAATGATGCTCCGGTAGGTCTGCTTTGTATGCTAATAAATTTGATTATGTCATGATCTGTCCCCTGTGTGTATGATATGTCTCTTACTACTTCATCTATTTTTTGTTTTGTTTGTGTGTTGTTTAAGCAATTATTATTCGTTCAGAACAACGTAGCACCAATACATGAAATGGGTATGCCTGTCCTTCTGTCTGTTTGTCTCTCATTCTGTCATTCTGTTTGTCTCTCATTCGTTGTCATTCTGTTTGTCTGTCTGTCTGTCTGTCTGTCTGTCTGTCTCTGTCCCCTCTTGTCTTCTTCTTCTGTCTGCTCCTCTGTCTCTCTTTCTTAATGGGGACGGGATAGCCTAGTGGTCAGAACATTGCGCTCGCAATTTGACGACCTAAATTCGATTCCCCTTCGAGGGGACTTTTCCCCTGGAGTTAACATCGGTGCTGACTCCACTTCCCAAAGTCCTTCGGATGAGACTATAAACCGAGGCCTCGTGTGCGAACGCACGCAGAATATCTTGCGCACACGTTTAAATCATGTTCCGCTTTTCGTAAGAGTAGGCCATGGTGTTCCGGTAGGAACAGATGATATTTACAAAACTGAGACACACGGGGACTGTATGTAAAAAAGCACAATAGTGCTTATCCCATTATCCTCGATATAAAAGAATAAAAATAACATTAAAAATCATTTATCTAAGGAGTTTCTCTGGATTGCCCAAGGGGAAATATTGGCTGGCGGTAAACGTATTCCCAACCAATGCAGTTGTTGGGGAATGTGGTGTTGGAAATCTCCGCTTCTCTAGGGGCCGCATATCGAGAGAGGCGCCCATCTCATCTCTCTGGCTGCTTTACCTTCCCTGTCCCTACAGCTGGGTGAACTGGGGGACTGTACTGAAGCCAAGGCGCAGGATCAGTCACCCATCCGAGAGGCAACCACACTCATTGCTGCTTAATCGTAGCTTTTGGAGAGCAAGTGCTCCGACCACTGAGCTATCTCGTCCCCATAGGTAAATGGTAAAAAGGTAAAGTTGTCCTATAACCTAGGCGGTCGTAGGGGAGCGAGGCATCAGAGACCTCAGCTTCTCTAGGAGCCAGCATATTGAGGGCGGTGCCCATCTCCTCTCCCTCCTGCCGTACCTTCCCTGGCCCTAAAGAGGGAAGGTACCTATTTAAGTTTGGGTGAACTGGGGGGGACTGTACTGAAGCGAAGGCGCATAAGCGGTCACCATCGAATTGGTAGTCTCGCTCGACGCTGCTTACTTGACTTGGAGAAAGCGAGCACTCTGACCACTGAGCTATCCCGCCCCCTATCCTCCTCCCCATAAAGACACACAGACATCTGCTGTCAGTCATAAAATCTGCGCTTCAAATTTCCCACAAAGCCACAGAGATTCTGAGGTGCATCCCGTGGATTCATAGAATTAGAAGATTGGAACATTTTCTGCTTGGCTACTGCATTTGTAAACGCTTTCTCATGAAGGAAGAATTCTAAAAGCTCGTAAAAGACACCTCATAAAGCACACACAAAATATACAAGATAGAGCGCTCCTTACAGAAACGCTATGAAGGCATTGTCGGTTAAAAACATTACCCTTGATAGTGCAGAACATCATTTCCGCATGTCATGCACACATGCCAAAGACCAGATCATGCTATTGCCTCATAGAACAGATGGAAAAATGCACATACAAAGCTTTGCCTGAAAATGTAGAGCTTTCAAGGGAAATTACTAAAAAGGAATGTAGTCCACACAGGGAAATTATTGAAGACATCGAGATGTGGCAATTTTGCATGAGGACGTCATTACGAGAGAGAGAGAGAGAGAGAGAGAGAGAGAGAGAGAGAGAGAGAGAGAGAGAGAGAGAGAGAGAGAGAGAGAGAGAGAGAGAGAGAGAGAATTCTATCGGGAGGAGTAATTGGATAAACAAGAGATTGTTTAACACCATACCTTCATGGAAAAGAATAACAAACAACCCAAAACGAAAATAACTAAATCCGTAAATTAATAGTCAAGTCAATGAAACAATAACAAAATCAGTCACCTAATTATTTAACAGTCAGCCAGTCAAATACCCAGTCAATTCATTAACACACATTTATAAAAATTCCCATTGAGGAAACAAAATCCTCCGACTCATATTCAAATTGAACAACCGAATCCATTCTGATCTAACAGGTGGAAATGGAACTCTGGCATATTCACTGAATCCATAAGAAAGAAAATAAACACCCCAGTGATATCAAAGCACACACAATCAAGGCACACACACACAACAACACACACACACACACACACACAACACACACACACACCCCCCCCTGTACATTTAAACTCACAGTATAGATATTTTGCCAAAAAAAACCCCAAGTTATTATCAATGTGTACACCAAGTAGTTTATATGAATTTTCTTTTAAAAATCACTTTATCGTTGATGTTTATTCGATCTAGTTTTCGTTCTGAAGTTTTGACACTTACCTTGTTGCAACTACCATGCAGTTCGATTTTTGTAGATGGAGAGCCAGGTCTTGGCTGCTACATAGTTAAAGTCTATGTAAAATTGTACCAAACGGCTTTACGTCATTACCCTATTTTCGGTAAATTATCACAAAAGATGTTGCTTTAGATGACTTCCTAAGGGTTTAGATAATGTAGAAAGAATCAAAATGAGTCGGTTATTGAAAGGGTTATTTGGATCTTCAAGTTTATTTTCAAAAAAGGGGGGTAAAGTTTGGCATCTTTGAAAATTTGAGATAATCTTCCTTTTCAATACTTGGGGGTATAGTTATAGGCGGGCTGTTCTGATATTACATGCCACAAATTTCAAAATGTTGCTATCTAAATTGTCTAAACCACTTGGGCTTGTTTGCTTTAATGAACACAACTCTTCTGCATTAATTTTCTGTAGATACAAAATAGTAATTATGGACTTGAGTGTACATCTAGGGATTGCAGTGCCTTTTTTAAAACAACAAACAAAAAAACCCGAAGTAAAGCATACAGGAAGGTGATCACTAAGACATTAGTCATGTACAAACAATTCTACTATAGCATAATACGTGGTCAACCTAAGTTTCGAAAGCAGTCGCACATGCAAGTCTCTGGCGCAGAAACGAAAATGATAATAATAGAAATAATAATAATATATTATTATTAATAATAATATTAATATTGATATTAATAATAACAATAATGATGATAATAATAACAATAATAATAATATCTATCTATCTATCTATCTATCTATCTATCTATCTATCTATCTATCTATCTATCTATCTATCTATCTATCTATCATCTATCTTCTATCTATCTATCTATCTATCTATCTATCTATCTATATCTACACAGATCTACCTACCTCGTTACCCTACACTACTTTTCGAAAGAGTAGTCTATTGTGTGCCGGTGGGAACAGATGACAAAATTGACAAAACTGCAAGCACACGGGGACTGGATGTAAAAAAACACACGAGCGTTTATTCCATCATACTCGCTATAAAAACATAATTCATAAATGAATAAACAGATAGATAGATAGATAGATAGATAGATAGATAGATAGATAGATAGATAGATAGATAGATAGATAGATAGATAGATAGATAAATAAACAAATAAATGTGAAAAACATGTCAGATCTTCTCCTTTTGGTAACAAGATACACAGTTGTCAGATCAAAGCATATTCGCCATTTAAAAACACAGTTGTGAAATGACTGCGAAACCTTTCCTCCTTCACAAGAATCACCCCTGAAAGCATTGAACATTCTCTCACGAAATACATAATCTGTAAAAACGCAGATCACGGCATTTCCAGATGTAACAGAAGCCAAACTGCAGATCACAGACCTGGCATGAAAGTGTGCAATTCCAAATGGAGGTCAGGTATGGAGGAATTTGGGTCACGCCGCTCAGTGATGGAAGACATTGAAATCGAGAGTTTTTGTATTAAAATGCCAGTGTGTGTGTGTGTGTGTGTGTGTGTGTGTGTGTGTGTGTGTGTGTGTGTGTGTGTGTGTGTGATTTGTGTGTGTGTGTGTGTGTGTGTGTGTGTGTGTGTGTGTGTGTGTGTGTGTGGTGTGTGTGTGTGTGTGTGTGTGTGTGTGTGTGTGTGTGTGTGTGTGTGTGTGTGTGATTGGTGTGTGTGTTGTTCTTCAGTTTAATGTCTGTTCACATAAGTGATATTAGACAAAAAAAAAAAAAAAAAAAGCAAACGAATAATGTTACTTGTAGAACTTATAACCAATGGTAGAAACAAAAAGTAAATAAAAACACCAAAAGTGAACATTAAAACCCTAAACAATCAATCAGAACTTTTTAGAAAATTAACAAAAGAGCACGAGATCAATGTCTCTGTCTCGTAAACAAGCTACTGATATGTTCATAAACACTATAGTAAACTGTCAATAGGACTCTTCTTCAGCGATAAGGCGAGTTCACACAGCAACCCACAGTTGCTTAATGTGTTGTCCAGAGAGTTCTCACGTGTGATGGGAAGACACTGTTTTAAAACGGGACAGTCAAAAAGAATATGACTAACTGAAATCGTCCCATCACATATGCAACGCACATTTTTAGCATACTTCGTTTGGAAGGCATTTAATTTAAGTCTATTTATGAGACAAATGACCGATCTAAGACGCAATTTATCCAGCCCAAAACGTACACAGAGAATATGATTAAGGTCAGAAAAGGAAACATGATGATGAGAAAATCCAGCGTCTTCTTGTTTTTTTTCTAACATGTTTCCAGCATGCATGTTCGATCAAAGTATAATTCTCATCGACAGACATTGGTATGTTCAAAGTATCAGCACAAGCAAAACGCATTGCCGCATTTTTAGCAGCTCTATCCACCTTTTCATTGAATACTATATTGCAATGAGAAGGTACCCAGCAAAAGGTGACATCAGTGCCTCTTAGGATTACAAAATGTATAACTATAAGATGTAATATTTCAGTGATAAGTTCTTGTCTTACTTTTGACCCGGAATTTTTAAGGGATTGGAGCACTGATTTTGAATCAACACATAACACCACCTTCACAATGGTCCTAGGAAAATCAAGTAAATAATTTAAAGCCATCAGAATGGCTGTCAGCTCTGCTGTGAAAATTGAGTGGTTTTTCCCAATGTGGTACAGTTTTTCAACCTGTAATGAAGGAATGATGAAAGCTGCACCTCCTTCAGTACATTGAGCAGAGACCCATCGTGTATATTTGAAGATGTGATGAGTACTTGTTTATAACATGTTCTTTCACATACGCGCTAAGAATATTACTTCCGTTTTCTTTTTTATAGATGGAGCATTCCAAATCAAATTGAGCCCTTTGAAGCTCCCATGATGGAAAGGAGGTAATAGAGGTATAAGCTGTTGCACTTCTCTGGGATTAACTCCTGACCTTTCAAAAAGACCATTTGTGAAGGTGCTGATTGTGGTGAGTGAGCGGATATTTTTAGCTCTATTAGGAAATTGCTTATCAGATCTTAGACTGAGTTCATCTTCTATATTATTTACAGTTTCTGAGCTTCTAAGAACGTATTTTGCTACTGCTACCTCTCGATAGTCATCCAAAGGCAAAACTCCTACTTCCTTGTATGTTCCCAAGGATGATGCATGGAAGGGTACTCCCAAGGCAATGCGAAAAGCTTTACAGTCTATGCTTCTGAGTTTATCTAATAAATACTTTGGGGCATTAAAGAAGACTTCATGACCATACGTCAGACTAGAACGAACTAATGCCAATGACAGATGTTTTAAGACTGATACATCTTGAGCCCAATGCTGTTTGCTTACTACTTTTATAAAATTTAAGGTTTTTCTGGCTTTAGTTAATAAATATTTAATATGGTAATTCCATGTCAGTTTTGAAGTAATATAAATACCCAGAAACTTTACCATTGGTTTGTATTCAAGGTGCCTATCCTGCATTTTGAAAGTAGGCAAAACCTCAGGGTCAGCCCCATTATTGAAGAGAACAATGTTGGTCTTCTCTGGAGATAACAGTAATCCATTTTCTGTCATATAAATACTAAGCTTATCAAGTTCAAGCTGGTAAGTTTTTCTAATGTAGCTTAACTGTCTCTTGGGGGTTACCTTTTTCATTGTTGTCTTCCATCCACATGCACAGATCATCTGCATACTGAACGAGGACAACGTTATTTGACAGGGATCTCGGAAGGTCATAAAGTAGAAGGTTAAAAAGATAAGGGGCGATAACAGATCCTTGTGGTATTCCCATTGTCGGAAATCTCGGGGTGGAATAGGTGTTTCCAATTTTAGCTTGAATGCTTCTGCCCCATAGAAAATTTTTGACATAGAAGTACATGTTACCCGACAAACCAATAGATTTAAGTTTAAAAAGTAATCTAGCATGCCAGACTTGATCATACGCTTTACATACATCGAAAAAAGTAGCAAGAACGTTTTTTCTGCGGGCAAATTGGTGCTTGATATGTGTGGTAGTTTTACCAGGTGATCTATACTGGATCTGCCTTTTCGAAAGCCTGCCTGCTCAACAGGAAGTATTTTGTTTTTGTCACAGTAATGCACTAATCTGTTTAATATAATCCTTTCCATAAGTTTTCCTACGTGTGAAGTGAGTGCAATGGGCCTGTAACTATTTTTGTCTTCTTTGGGTTTTCCCTGTTTTAAAATTGGAACTATGATAGACTGTTTCCACACGATGGGGAGCAAACCCTTAGCCCAGCATTGCTGAAAAAGATCAAGAAGCAATGAAATCCAGTTTTCTGGCAAATGTTTCATCATTTCGTTAGATACAGCATCTATTCCCACCGATGTTTTCTTATTGCTTACCGATTGGATAGCATCACTGCCCTCCTGCATTGTAATCGGAGCGTTTATTACATGTGAATTATCACAGATGGGATCTTTATATATATCTTTCTGCGTTTCTGTACTTCTAAAGACAGTTTGTGCTTGAGAGAGACCTGCATCACTCATTGTGTGTGCAAACATGTCCACAAAAGCTTCCCCTTTGTCTGAATTAGTAGGGAAGTCTTTATCTTTAGATTTAATTGGATAGATGGGTACTTTTACACCATGCTTCATGTCATTAAGCTTTTTCCATACTTTTTGCATGTCTTTATGACTACTAACCTCTCTATGACAAAAAGCAGACCAGAAATCTTTCTTAACTTGAGCTATAACTCTGTCAGCCTCTTTATTAGCCCTCTTCAAAAGCGCATGGTTTTCTGAGGATCTATGTCTCAAGTAGGCTTTGAACATTATTTTCTTTTTGTCTACTGCTTTCTGGCACGTTTCATTCCACCAAACGTTACTTGTGTGTTTTTTAGATTTCAAGGAAGAAAAATTTGGGTATAGAATTATCAGCAGCCCTCAGAATACCTTCTGTAAATCTTAGATAAAATATGTCGATATCATCATCTTTTAAAGTGCTAGTCTCTTGCATTCTTAAGAGAGACTGAAACTTATTCCAGTCAGCCTTGTTATAGTTATATTTAGGAACACAATCTTTGACGTCATTTGTTTGGTTTGAATCATCATACAATGTCATAACAGCTGGTACATGGTCGCTTCCCAGCGTTTCCCATGTACAGTAAGGAACTAGAGTGGGAGAAACAAGGGACAGGTCAATAGCACTAGGTCTCTGAGTAGAAATATCGGGGATTCTTGTGATACTGCCATCATTAAGCAGAAACAGAGAAGAATCCACAATATTTTCTACAAATCGTCTACTGGTGATGGATTGACAATTCTTGTCCCAGAAAGGGGAATGGGCATTAAAATCACTAGCGACGACCCACTTGTCACCTGACATTTGTAAAGAACGAACCCCTTCTGTGTTCTCGTCATTGGGGCCTTTGGGCAGATACACAGAGACAAAATTCATCACGTTAACCTTGTTAAATTTTACTTGAGCAGCACACGTATATAAATTTTGGATGTTATTTGGTGCTGGTGAAACACACATTTTATAATCTAAACTTTCGTGCACATATATAGCTGTTTTGATTTTCGCACTTTGATCTACGTTTTCGGTCACAGGTGGATAGAAAAATTTCGATAGTTTGGGCAAATTGTGCCTGGTCACATTCAGTGACTGAAGCATAAGTACTTGATAACTGTTTGAGACAATATGCTGTTCTAGATAATGTAGGTTAGTATTAATAGATCTGCAATTCCACTGCAGAATTTTTATCGTACGTACCTTACACATTATTGCTCTTATGGTGAGACAGGTACACAATTCAGTACTAGAATTAAGGAATAAATACAACAATTATAAAACTAAATGCGTGTGTGTGTGTGTGTGTGTGTGTGTGTGTGTGTGTGTGAGCGTGCGTGAAAGTATGCGTGTGTGTGGGTAGGGGTGGGGTATTTGATTGGACAAGGAACCCAAGTAATGGTCTAATACAGTATAATAAATTTTCGGTCTTTGAAAAGTAATAACTCAAATAATAGGAATTTCCAAGTGACGGAATAATTGTTCATCCGAATTTGCGGGCTAAGTTACCGCAGAATGTATAGCAAAAAGTTTGCGTGGCTAATACCAATCATCTAAGAAGGAATAAATGTTCTCCCATGGCCCCATACGATCTCGAGCACTAGGACGACGTTTGTAGAAGGGCTGGGGGACCCTGGGTTGCTGTTGCGGGATCCTTCTCGTTTTCTTTGGCTTCTCCCAGAAGAGTTCCCTGACATGTCTGCCGATGTTTCCTGCCAGAATGCTGGCTCCCTTTGCAGTGGGGTGAAGGTCATCCTTCAGCGTTCTGAAGCATCAAGGTTGGAGTGGCTGAGCAGGGACACGTTCTGGATGCCATACAGGTCAGCAGTTGTCAGGGCGTTGAAGACTTCCCTCTTCATGTTCAGCTGTGGATCTTTTACAGGAACAATTTTACTGACCACAACTTTCAGGCTGGGATGTTCCTTGACGATCTCCAAATGATGGAGATCTTTACAAATGTCAGGGGACAAGTGGGTCGTCGCTCAGTGATGGAAGACATTGA
>CM060333.1:6379355-6396855 GCA_030674155.1 Stramonita haemastoma | reverse complement strand
TCAGAACATTGCGCTGGCAATTTGACCACCCGGTTTGGTCCGGTCGAGAAAAATTGTTTCCTGGAGTTAACATCAGTGCTGACTCCACTCTCCCCAAAAGTCCTTCGGATGAGACTTTAAACCGAGCCCGTGTGCGAACGCACGCAGAACATCTTGCACACATGTTAAATCCTGTTCCGCTTTTCGGAAGAGTAGGCCATCATGTGCCGGTGGGAACAGATGACAATATTTACAAAACTGCATACACACGGAGGGGATGAAAAAAAGCACATGATTATCTGTTATCCTCGATATAAAAGAATAAATAAATGAATAAATAAACAGGCAATGGGCTGTGGAGGGAAAGTAAAAAACTAACTAAGGATGCCTGAAGGGGCCGTCTACTTGAAGTGTGTTGGGCAAGCATCCAACTTGCCACCTGCTTTACTGCTTCCAGCGGGACTTGGCATCGGGCAATTAGGCTGGACAGCTCTCCCTCTGACTGGGACCATGGAATGTGGTTTAAATCTTTGTTGCCATCGTTTTACATCATTGACTATATAAATCAGGGACCCGCTGCTATTTCAGAACATTGAAACAAAATTTGCTCTCAGATAACACAGGCGCCAAGGGTTAAATTCTGACATGAAGAGTGACAGCAAGTCAGTTTGTATACAGATACCTGCTATCACAGTGAACACTATTAGCGTGGGAAACAATGAATCTGTGCTCCCTGGGAGTTATGGTAAACAGTAAAGCTATGCAGAACTCCTGGAAATGGGTTATTTTGATACTTTAAATCCTCAATCCTCTTCCCCCCTCCCATCCCCCCTACCCCTCCCTCCCCCTCCTCCCCCTGTTCCACCACCCCTCCCCTTCTCTCCCTCCCACCTCCCCCTGTCACCCCTCCCCTCCTATCCCCCCTACCTCCCCCTGTCTCACCCCTCCCACTCCCCCTGGTCTCACCCCTCCCCCATCCTCTCACCCCCTCCCCTCCTATCCCCCCTACCCCTCCCCCCTGCTCTCACCCCTCCCACTCCCCCCACTTTCACCCCTCCCCCGCCCCCCTCCTCTCACCCCCTTTCCTCCTATCCCCCCTCCTCCCCTGCTCTCACCCCTCCACCCGACCCACCCCTATGCCCCCTACCACTCCCCCTCTTTCCCAGTCTTCCCCCCTCTCTACCCTCCTATCCCCCTCTCCTAAGCACAAACATGGGAAGATAGACCACACATCTCCTCGAAAGCTAGGAGGATTAGAAGTTAGGGGGCGATCCCCATAGAGATCTGCCATTCCTAATTCTAAGCTTCAGTTGTTGCCTTCATAGTTTTGCAGCATATTACTAAACTAATAATTCCACACTTTAAAAGGTTTTTTTCCCATGTCTGCTCAGAAATTGAAAGAAAAAGTTTAATCTTAAACATTTCCTATCACCATGTCTATTTGAAAAAGGTAAAATAGCACAGTTTACAATTTTATTAAAAAAATTGCTGCTTCGTTTACATTATATACACATTTTCCTCTGGACTTCTGAGTAACTTCAAACAATAAAAAGGAACATAACTGTTATGACAGCCTTTGAAGGGGGGTAATATTGCCTTAAAAATATAAACGTTTTATCATGCATATATAATGTGTCAGAAATTCTAAATACATGCACAGGTTAAACAACTTAGAGTTTTTATATGGAGGGAAGAGGGGGGGTAGGGAGGGGGAGGGAAGAGGGGGGGAGGGAGGGAAGAGGGTGGGTGGAGGGTGGGTAGGAGGTGCGGGGTAGGGGGGGTAGGGAGGGGGGGTAGGGGGGGTAGGGAGGGGGGGTAGGAGGTGTGGGGTAGGGAGGGGGATGGAGGGGGGTAGGAGGTGCGGGGTAGGGAGGGGGATGGAGGGGGGATAGGAGGTGCGGGGTAGGGAGGGGGATGGAGGGGGGGTAGGAGGTGCGGGGTAGGGAGGGGGATGGAGGGGGGGTAGGAGGTGCGGGGTAGGGAGGGGGATGAAGGGGGGGAGGAGGGGGGTGGAGGGGGGGTAGGAGGTGCGGGGTAGGGAGGGGGGGTAAGAGGGGGGGGTTAAGGGGTAGTGGTGGAGGGGGAAGGAGAGGGTGGGGGGAGGGGGGTGATAGGTGTGTGAAATTCTGTCAAAAAAAGCCACTCTGATAGGGAAACAAATACAGTTGCATGCAGGAAAAAGAAAAAAAAAAAAGGGTAGACGCTGCACTTGTGGCAATGCGCTCTCCCTGGGGAGAGCTGCCCGAATTTCATGCAGAAAAAGCTGCTGTGACACAAAGTGGTACAAAATACAAAATAAAAAAGTGGGGAAATAGATGGACAACATGGCGTTTCCTATATGCCAGTATGTACAGGAGTGTCCAAAGTATGCGTATGCTGAGAAAAAGGCTGTCACTCTCATTTGCAGATTTTCCCAATACCCTTGCATTAACCACTGGACTAGATCAAGAAGCAATATTTATGAACCACAAAAAGCATGCACAAGTCTATCACTTCACATTTCCGATTTTTCAAACTCTGAGAAAGAGGGTTGACCTCTCTCTCTCTCACACACACACACACACACACGTACACACGTACACACGTACACACGTACACACACACACACACACACACACACACACACACACACACATACACACACAAACCACACACACAAACACACACACACACACACACACACACACACACACACACACACACACACACACACACACACACACACACCACAAACACTACACACACACACACACACACACTACACACAACACACACACACACACACACACACACACACACACACACACACACACACACACACACACACACACACGACACACACGCAGGCACGT
This sequence comes from Stramonita haemastoma, assembly GCA_030674155.1. Lineage (NCBI taxonomy): Eukaryota > Metazoa > Mollusca > Gastropoda > Neogastropoda > Muricidae > Stramonita > Stramonita haemastoma. Next base: position 6,394,024 of record CM060333.1, on the reverse strand, counting down.
GCACACAGGCATGCAGTAGTCACCCACACAGTATAACTAAGACAATTTATTAGCCTAATTACACCCCCCCCCCCTTATTTTACCTGATAGGAGAGGCAGGCTGAGATGAACAGAGGGGTGGGGGGATTATCTCCTACAATACCCTGGACACTTATGCCATCTTTAGCCACTTGAAGTGTTTAGGCTAGGCTTGCCACACCCCAGCACAGGTAACAGCAGGGCTTAACTCTGGGCTTGCCACTTCCTTTGACATCACCTCCACTGGCCTTTCAACAGTGACAGGAGGAAATGCCAGCCTCCTCATCTCTAAGTGATGGGTTAGAATGGGACCTAGGTATACCTAGGTGATGTGTTTAATTAAAGGCTGTGTCAAATTAACTCTCTGATGGAGAGAAACTTACAAGAAAACAGTGATCCCTCTTTAAAACCTCTGACCTAAGCAACTTACACATGACCAGCCAAGTGGAACACTTCCTTTCTATATGGAAGTGGGGAAGAGGAATGGAGGGGGGGGGGGGGGGTGATTCAAACATTCCTTCTTTAATTTAATTCCTGTTCCCAAATGTGATAGATCTATTAGACCACAAAAAGATCCTTTATATAATCATGCTACATCTAGAGAACATGTGTGTGTGTGGTGTGTGTGTGGGTGTGTGTGTGTGTGTGTGTGGTGTGTGGTGTTGTGTGTGTGTGTGTGTGGTGTGTGTGTGTGTTCTTCTTCTTGTCATTGGTTTAATGTCCGTTTACTACAAGGTGATTTAGACAATGGTACGTTCACTACAAGGTGATTTAGACAATGGTACATTCACGTTAAGAATGCACTGAAAAGGGGATGAGGGGGAAAAGTGAAAGGATAAAGAATATAATGGATGATGATAAGTTTATACAAATTCATTTATAGTAATGACTTACTGGTGACTGGCAAATACTTGCTGCAATTGATACTAGGACATGCCACTCGGAATCATACAGAACACTTTGGAAATTTCCATATTTTTCCCTTAGATCTATCCCTTTGCTTTTATACAAGGCAATGAGCACAGGGCAATCAAACAGTATATGGTAGACTGATATGATAGCAGAACAAGTGCAGAAAACATTTTTTGAATATTTAGTTTTCCAAGCATTTAGACGTAATTTATGAATTATAATTTCTCTATTTAGTGGACAACACAAATGATTTAAGTGAAATCTAAAAAACTTTGAATATACAGAGTTTGCAAGAATTGAAATAATTTCAAATGAAGATAAACATAGAGCCTATACTATTAATTATTATGTCACTTGTACATTCTGAAGCACCGTTTTTTGCCAGAGAATCTGCCAATTCATTCCAGTAAAGACCGCAATGTGATGGTACCCAGCAAAATGTTATCCCAATACCTTTAGAAACAAGAGAATGCACAAGGAAACTTGATTTAGTAGAGTCCCAATATTTTAAAGCCAATAAAACTGATTTTGAATCAACACAAAAAAGGACATTGTAAATCGCAAGAGAAATATTTGAAAGATAATTTAGCGCCATAAGAATTGCGAACAATTCATAAGTGAATATTGTAAAACCTTTTTCCAATACAAAAAGGTCTTTTTACTTTTAAGTCGGATATAACGAATGCAGCCCCGCACATGCCCGATTCTAAGACAGATCCGTCTGTGTATACTTTCAAGTGGTTTAAATACTGACAATTTATATGATTTTGAACCTCAGTTTTGAGTAGGTATTGATTAGTGTCCTTTTTTGTTTCTGTGTAGTAATATCAAAATTTGCATATTTATGTTCCCATGGTGGGATCTGGGGAACTACTGGTAAAACTGGTACGTTTGATATATCGATATTATTTTCCTTCATAAGGTCTTCAGTATAGTTTCTTATGGGCTGCAAAAAAGATATTCCTAGCTCTTTTTGGATAATCTTTTTGATTAATAAATATTTCATTGCTAACAGAATTTGAAGTAGCAAGACTTTGAATGACATATTTAGAGACAGATAACATTCTTTGCTCAGAAAGTGGAAGTAAATGAGCTTCTGTATAAATTTTTAGTGTACTGGCATGAATTGGCACTCCTTGGGCTATTTTGATTGCTTTGCTATCCACACTTTGCAACTTTTTTAAGAGATAATTTGGAGCAGAAAAATACACTTCTTGACCAGAAATGAGTTTAGATCGAATTAATGAAACAGCAAGATGCATGAGTGTTTTAGTATCCTGACTCCACGGCTGAGCACTCACAATCTTTAAGAAGTTTAATCATTTCCTGGCTTTTAAAATCAAATTTTCAATATGCATTTTCCAGTTTAACTTGCTAGGTAAATGAACTCCCAAGAATCTGGCGTCTTGTTTGTATTGAAGTGTGACCCCATCAAGTGTTAATAACGGTAGTGTTTGGGGGTTTTTCCCATTGTTAAAAAGAACTACACAAGTTTTTTCTCCAGATAACTCCAATCCATTCTCTTTCATGTAATTACTAAGTTTATTCAGTTCAACCTGATAAATCTTTGAACAAATTTTATCACTCTACTTTTTGTATTCTTTTTAAGAGAAGTGTTGATCCACATGGCAATGTCATCTGCATATTGAACAATAGTCGTATTTTTGACAATGCCTGAGGAAGATCATGAATTAAAATAGAGAAAGGTGCCAAAATTGCTCCTTGTGGTATCCCCATATCAACAGATTTAAAGTCTGAATATACACCATTCACTTTAGTACAAATTGATCTTTCAGACAGAAAATCCTTTAAGTATTGAAACATTATGCCTCTAACGCCGATATTTTTCAATTTGTATAATAACCTCGTATGCCAAACCCTGTCGTATGCTTTCCTAACATAAAAAAAGTAGCTAGTGTACTCTTTCGTTTGGAAAACTGCTTTTTAGTATCATGGGTTAACTTGACCAGGTGATCAGTTGTACATCTCCCTCTTCGAAAACCAGCCTGGTTTATAGGAATTATATTGTTTTTTTCACAATAATGCCATAGAGGTTTTTGAACTATTTTTTCAAGTACTTTTCCAACATGAGAAGTGAGGGCAATTGGTCTGTAGCTGCTTAATGCTGATTGAGATTTGCCCTTTTAAGAACTGGGACTACAATCGACTGCTTCCAGACATTAGGAAGAGTGGCATTAATCCAACATTTTTGGAGAAATGAAAATAGTACTTTTTTCCAACTCTCGGGCAAATTAATTAACATTTGATAAGACAAGCAATCACTACCAACTGCTGACCTGTTACTTCTAAAAGATTCAAGGACTTCAACAAATTCATTGTATTGAATTTCAGAGTTTAGATAATGCAGATTATCTACTGGAGGTTCTGCCATATTTAATAGTTCAGTTTCTTCTTGTCTTTTACATCTAACTTCAGGAGACAGTTCTGAAGTCAAACTACTTTCAGAAAACATTGTATTAAAGGCTTCTGCTTTTTCTGCTGTGCTTGGGAAACTATTGTTTGCTAATTTTATTGGATAAGCTGGTAAGTGAAATCCCTTTTTCATTTTATTGATCTTCTTCCAAACCTTTTGCATATCTTTTGATTCCGATACTTCCTTTAGGCAAAATTCTGTCCAATACGTCTTTTTTGATTTTGCAATTGTTTTCTTGCATAGCTGCTTAGCTCTTCTACAATTGATAACATTTTCTTCAGTTCTATCTTTAAACGATATTTTGTATTTCTCTTTTTTATAATGAACTGCCTCTTCACAATCTTTTGTCCACCATATATTGCCTTTATGCTTCCCACTGCATTGATTTTTACGCTCAGCAGCTGACGTAACAGCTTTCGTAAAAAGCCTGTAGAAAATATTTACGTCATCATTTTCCACACTTGACAAATCATACAGGTCAAGGTGTGTTCGGAATGACTCCCAGTTTGCCAAGTGTGTGGTGCGCGCGCGTGTGTGTGTTTTGGGTTGTGTGTTGGTGTGTGCGTGTCGTGCGCGCGCGCGCGCGCGCACGTGTGGTGTGTATGTGCATGTGTATAAGTGGTGTGTGTTTATATGTGTGTGTATTTGTGTGTGTGTGTGTGTGTGTGTGTGTGTGTGTGTGTGTGTGTGTGTGTGTGTGTGTGTGTGTGTGTGTGTGTGTGTGTGTGTGTGAGATTTAAGATTCAAGATTCAAATTATTTTATTGCCATTTAAGTCATGCAGACTTATTTGACACAACAAAACAAACATCAGTTTTAATTATCTTTCTGCCCAAAATGATGTCCACTAAAAACATGTTGCATTCTTCTTCTCTTTTTCTCTTTTCTCAAAACATTCATTCACATATCTAATGATATCTGCTTGATATATATCAACTGTGATTATGTTGCTTACCTTATCTATACATTGTTTATATTCTTTGTCTTTGGTTTTAACTTTAAATAACAAACTGTTTCTGAGTTCATCATAAAACACACATTCATCGAGTACATGAAATTCATCTTCTATTTTGTTACAGTATTTACATTTTCTGTCCTCTCTGGGCATATTTTGGTGTCTCCCTTTCTCTATCATTAAATCGTGACAGCTTAAGCAAAATTTACAAAAAGGTGTGTGTGTGTGTGTGTGTGTGGTGTGTGTGGTGTGTGTGTGTGTGTGTGTGTGTGTGTGTGTGTGTGTGTGTGTGTGTGTGTGTGTGTGTGGTGTGTGTGTGTGTGTGTGTGTGTGTGTGTGTTTGTGTTGTGTATAAGTTTTTTAAAATTTGTTTTATTCTGTCTGTGGTTGTGTATGCATGTGTGTGCGCGTGTGTGTATGTGTGTGGGTTTGTGTGTGTGCGCGCGCGCTTATGTGTGTGTGCGCGTGTGTGTGTGCATGTATGAGTGTGTATGTGTTTGTGTGTGTACATGTGCTCGTTTGCACTCCAGTGTGTGTGAATTCTGTGTGTTGTGTGTGTGTGTGTGTGTGTGTGTGTGTGTGTGTGTGTGTGTGGTGTGTGTGTGTGTGTGTGGTGTGTGTTTGTCCCTTACATACATACACAATTCAATGATTCATAGTAGAACGTTGCATAATTTTTCTTATCTGTTCGCTGGTGTGTGTGTGTGTGTGTGTGTGTGTGTGTGTGTGTGTGTGTGTGTGTGTGTGTGTGTGTGTGTGTGTGTGTACTTATTTATTGATTTTATTTTCTGTGTTGTGTGTGTGTGTGGTGGTGTGTGTGTGTGTGTGTGTGTGTGTGTGTGTACTTATTTATTGATTTTATTTTCTGTGTGTGTTGTGTGTGTGTGTGTGAGTTGTGTGTGTGTGTGTGTGTGTGTGTGTGTGTGTGTGTGTGTGTGTGTGTGTGTGTGTGTGTGTGTGTGTGTGAGTGTGTTTATGAGTGTATGTGTGTGTGTGTTTGAGTGTATGTATGTGCGTGTGTACGTGTGTACGTGCGTGTGCGTGTATATGTGTGCGTGTATATGTGTGCGTTCATGCCTGGGTGTGTATGTGTGTGTATGAGTTAGTGTGTGTGTGTACGTGTGTGTGTGTGTGTGTGTGTGTGTGTGGTGTGTGTGGTGTGGAGTGTGAGTGTGAGTGTGATGTGGTGTGTGTGTTAGTGTGTGTGTTCGTGTGTGTGCATGCACCTTTGACTGTCTCTGCATATGATACAAGAACTAAAACGAAGAAAGAAAGAAAGAACAACACAAATCACCTCCACCCCCTTAAATAATAAAGAATATGAAAGAACCAACTTTACGTCCAATAGTTTCATCTGTCCCTTGTCAGTCGTAAGTCCAACTGCAAACCCATAGGCATTTATTTATCATGGCAAGGGAACTGAACAATTCAAACTAAAACAAGAAAAAATACAAATGTTTGCCAAGAAATCTTCTTACTAAACTGTTATTTATTTCCAGCATAGTCGCATTGTTAAGCAATATTTTGTCCAAATGACATTAATTCAAACGTTATATTGCGCAAATTGCACACTTAACGATGAGCATTTTTATATTTCGACTTTTGTTTGTAAAAAAACAAACTATGGTATCAAAAGTTCTTAATTTAAAACATTACCAGCAGTCTTGTTCCTGTGCAAACGCGGATGAAAATGAAAGTCTAAAAATTCTGTCTACCTTTATAGTTCCTCTGTAAACAGGATGTCGCTGCCACATCCTCTGATATTAGATGACAGACTAGGATTTACAGAACCCCCCTCTTTCGCAATCGCCAGCAGTAATCATGTACAATTGGCCGGTTTGTGCAGGGTCAAAACAATGAGACCTGTAGCCACTTTGCCTTTACCTGCTTCGATCATCCCCAGATAGACATTTTGGGCAGGAAAGAGAAAATCAGAAGTAGATGAATGTGCATTGCCAGTAGCGGCCTTCCTCATATGTCCGGTTCTGGCGGTAAACGGAATCAATACTGGTAGTAATCTTGTACTGCGAGAAACGGCTATCGTGTTCTGGGCATTTCAGGCAGGGTTGGGATGGGTGAGAACTTTGATAACCCGGAATGGTTTTTGTAAGTAACTACTTAAAAATCAATCACAGCCACATGGCTTATTGTAACAGTAAAGTATATGCTATAAAGAGTCTCCACATACCAAAAAAGTGAAAAAGTGGCCGATAGCCGCTTCTGGCAGGCAACCCTCGATATATGATTGAGTTTTGTCGATTCAATAAGTTTTAAAATAATCTGCATGCTATACAACAAGTGTTTTTGGAAACTTTGAGCTGTTGCATTGCAATGATGTATCAATCAAACAAAAATTTACTAACATTGAATATGCTGAGTAGGTTGTGTATTATATTGATGAGATAGGATTAAGAAGTGCTCCTAGTATTGAATCCCTGTGGTAATTGCCATATTGCATGGGTAAATAAGGTTGATTCCTGTGCCCAATTTCAAAATAGCTTTGAGATTATGAAAAGAAATGAGGATGTACAATCTATATGCTTTGGTTGGACTGTTAAGGATCATTTAATTTTGACTGAAAACGAAGTTAGTTTTGGGAGATGGAACATTGGTTCAACTGTATGAAGGTTTTTGCAGTTTGAGGGGGGTCGATACAAAGGCATAGAAGGAGGGATCTATGTTGAGTACGGTTCAGAGAAGGAGTAAGGATGAGCTCAGTAAGGGGGGCGGGGGGGCCTTAAAAGTGGGTGTTTTTGAAGTTTAGGGGTGGGGTTGTGGGATGTGAGGGATGGGACAGTTTGTCGTGGGGGGTGGGTGGGGGGGGAGGTGGGAGGGTGGGCGGGGGGGGGGGGGGGGAGGGTGATGGGTGGGGAGGGTTGGGAGCTAGTGTGGGGGGGAGGGCTATTCCAGTCAGAATGGTTGCATTTAAATTCACATAGCCCTTAGCATTAAAAATCGAACAATCCTTAATTGATCCTTATAGTACCCCCATGGTCGCCATACCACGGGATTAATGGATAGATAGAAATATAGATAGATTTTATTTGATTTGATTTATTCTTTTATAGCGAGGATAATGGAATAAGCACTCTTGTGCTTTTTACATCCAGTCCCCGTGAGTCTGCAATTTTGAAAATGTCATCTGTTCCCACCGGCACACGATGGCCTACTCTTACAAAAAGCGGAACAGGATTTAACGTGTGCGCAAGATGTTCTGCGTGCGTTCGCACACGGGGCCTCGGTTTAAAGTCTCATCCGAAGGACTTTTGGGGAGTGTGGAGTCGGCACTGATGTTAACTCCAGGAGAAAAATCTCCTCGACCGGACTCGAATCTGGGTCGTCAGATTGCCAGCGCACTGTTCTGACCACTAGGCTATCCGTTCCCCTAGATAGATAGATAGATAGATAGATAGATAGATAGATAGATAGATAGATAGATAGATAGATAGATAGATAGATAGATAGATAGATAGATAGATAGATAGATAGATAGATAGATAGATAGATAGATAGATAAGAAAGAAAGAAAGAAAGCTACCTAGATAAATAGAGTGTATATAGAAAACAGAAGAATGGCTCCTGTCAGCAAGATATCAAGGCTAGAATTGGTGTGGCCACGCAAAAATTGACAGAGGCATACCTAAAGATCTCGAATTTAACACTGGTCTAGACTGTGCTGCTGTGTGGGTAGGAAACTATGAAAAACTGGAAAGACACAAAATTAATGCAGTTTAGTTCTACAGGCATCTTGTAAACATCTGATGATGACTTTTTCTCTAAACAAAGACAAATGCTAGCTAAAAATGGATAAATGCAGACTGAGGTGTTTTGGTCATGCAGACAGAAACATACTAACAAATGTGATGATGACAGTTCTTCAAGACGAGGTTGAGGGCAGAAGGAAAAGAGACAGGTGACCAACATCCTACACTGCCAATGCCACTTAGGACAGTGTCTGGGAAGTCTATGAGAGATCGAAGAAGTCAGCAGCGACAGAGAAAGATTTCTTTTATGCTGCCGCATCTTCTGTAACGTCCCTGTCCTGCTGTTCCCACGCCGCTCATATCAATTTACCTGCCACAGCCATACCAGATTCGTTGTGTCTCATCCCTCAGGGTCGGGAGTCCACAGGGAGCCCTATCAATATTAGGCCGCTGTGGGGCCACCAGCTAGAGGGACCCTGCACTTCTGCTGGGTCACTTTGGTGGTGTTCAGTGGTGCCTGTTCTGAGCTAACATACACAGGACACCACCTACTAAGCCCCCTACTAACGACAGTATTAGCTTAGTCGCGGAGCCAGACTGAATGAGTCATCCACCCGAGGTGGCGACCACCACAATGTCCCTCCAACGACCGCCTCCCCGCGAACCCCCAATCCGAAAGGCTTAACACAAACTCACCACAGGCGCAGAAGTGTATGGGTAAATTGAGTCTGAGGTCACCATGAGTAGCAAGGAAAGCGACAATGCTTTTCATAGATAACATTGTACAAATGTCATTATACATCTTTTTCATACTGATGGACAACTCTGAACTAATATCAAGTACTTTTCTAAAACAACAACAACAACACAAAATCCGCAGTATTTTAAAAACATTTTCCTAAAAGACAGCTTTTAGTGCACATGCAAACCACAGAGAATAAACTGCGCAGACAGGTTTCTCTGTGTAGGAGTTGAGCTGATCATGGTGTTACCAATACATGGTATCTACATTTTTATTTTGTTGTTTTATTTCTTTGCCTATTTCCTGAAGTCAAAATGCAGGTACTTTACTGGTGGGAAAAACAAAGGTGGTATATGCAAAAACCTCACCATTGGTGAACTTTACAGCTTTAGTAGAGGAACAAAAACACGTTTCTTAGCTTGGGAAATCCTTTTCTTCAAGAAAAATGTCTTGAGAATGATCTGTTGTGATGTTACCATCTTCTAACTTGACTGAACTTCTTTCTCAACCCTCGAAGACGTGGAGGTATTATACTGAAGTCTGCATGCGCAGTAGTATAATTATTATCTCAGACAGGATGAAACAGCTTGTGGAGTCCATCCCTCTGACAGTCACATTTTGCATTTACGTATGTTCATGCCATTCATAGCACTGGCTTGCTGACATTTTGTTTTAAGAAACCTGTAGAGTTTCAACGCATTTCAAGTTGGTTATGTGAGTGTTTGTGCGAGCAATATGAATTTGCAGTTTCTTTCAAAGGACTTGCAAGGAAACAGGTCGAAGGAATGTTAGCTCCAGGAAATAACTATCAAACCTGCTCCAGTTAACAAACCTGATGCTATAACCACCCCCTCCTGTTCCACTTCTGCACAGAAAAGAAAAGCGACATCGGTGCTTCTAGGCATACAAACTGATTGGTGAGGTCGAACAAATCTCCACCCTAAATCCATCACATGCAATAAAAGATTCGACCCCGAGTTCCCGGGTCTCAGGACGTAAGAATTAAAAAGCTCACCGTCCCGCTCACTACCCTGTAGCATTCGCCAATATCTTATTCAATAAGATGTACATTTCTAAAAGAATATCAGATTTTTTTTTTTTTAGAAAGTTGCCGAACGACATCAAAGACTTTGTCTCGCAAAAAAGAGAAAAGTTGTACAAGTATTAAACACAGTGAAGTTCTGTCATGCAATGCCTGTCCTAAAACCAGATCACTCCATTTCCTGATATATAATATACAGTTTTAAAATGCACATCGCGGACTTCTCGTGGCAAGCTTTTGTTCCGAGGGGAAATGCCAGAAGAAAGATGGCATCGGGTCACAGAATTGGGGGATTGGAAACAGTGAAACAGTTGGCAGCAGTCAGATGTCACCCTTACTGAGAGCGAGCAAGTAACGGGGAGGGAGGGAGGGAGGGAGGGAGGAGGGAGGGAGGGAGGAAGGGAGCGAGGGAGGGAGGAGGAGAGAGAGAGAGAGAGAGAGAGAGAGAGAGAGAGAGAGAGAGAGAGAGAGAGAGAGAGAGAGAGAGAGGAGAGAGAGAGAGAGAGAGAGAGAGAGAGAGAGAGAGAGAGAGAGAGAGAACTTAGCATCTTATCTGCTAGGCAACAATACAATCGGACAAGTATGAAGAGAAATTCACATAGAAGATTTCCAAGAAAAATATACACATTTTGAATGCCTTTTACAAACCTTTTCAAAAAGCAAAAACCAGGTGTTAAAGCATGAAACGGGTAACGTGATTCCCTCGCGAAGCAATCTAAAAAGCAAATCACGCCATTTCATAGGTAAAAAAAAGAGAAAGAAAGAAAGAAGAAAGAAAATGCACATGACAAACTTGGTATGACAATGTACATAAGTTCCCATGGGAAATCAGGGAGGAAGGACACTGGGTTACACACTTGAGGATTGAAGACATTAAAATGAGATACTTTTATATTGAGATGTCAGCTCAGGGAGAGAGAGAGAAGAGAGAGAGAGAGAGGGGAGGGGGGAGGGGAGGGAGAGACAGAGACAGAGACATAGAGAAAGATATATATATATATATAAATACATACATATATATATGTGTTATATATATATATAGAGAGAACAATATATAGATAGATAGATAGATAGATAGATAGAAGAAGAAGACAGACTAGAAGACAGAAGACAGACAGACAGATAGATAGATAGAAGATAGATAGATAGATAGATAGATAGATAGATAGATAGATAGATAGATAGATAGATAGATAGATAGATAGATAGATAGATAGATAGATAGATAGATAGATAATAGATAGATAGATAGATAGATAGATAGATAGAGAGATAGATGAAGAGAGAGAGAGAGAGAGAGAGAGAGAGAGAGAGAGAGAGAGAGAGGAGAGAGAGAGAGAGAGAGAGAGAGAGAGAGAGAGAGAGAGAGAGAGAGAGAGAGAGAGAGAGAGAGAGAGAGAGAGAGAGAGAGAGAGAGAGAGAGAGAGAGAAACAGTGATACTGCTACTACTTTTACATCTATTACAACGCAACTACTGCTGCTGCTGCCGCAGATGATGATGATGATGATGCATTTCTGGCTCCTGTTATATGACTTTTTCCCCCATTTAAAATAATAAACATCAACTGGTTTAAAATGTGTTTGTCTCGACGCTTTAAAACAATGGACACATTACATTGGCTCCCCTCCATGATGTACATCCTTACATCATCACCAGAACCCTTATCGATATCATCTTCATTATCATCATCGTTGTCGCAGTCGTATTAATAACAACAATATGACTGCGCCGACGTGATGATAATGAAGAGGGACATCTATGAGGGTTGTGATGATGATGTAAGGGTGTACATCAGGGAATGGAGCCAATGTTATGTGCCCTTGTTTTTAAGTATCAAGATAAACATTCACCATTTATTTTTACCATGTTGAATGAAAAAAAAACCCTGTCAACTATAACAGAAACCGGAAATGTTAATTAAGCAAAAAAAAGTACCTGTCTCCCCAACCCCCCCAAAAAAATAACAACAACACAACAACAACACCAGCCCCCAAAACAAAACAAAACAGCAACAACCCAACAACAACACCCCCAGAACAAAACTATTCAGAAACAACCCCTCTACCATCGATACACACTACAATCACCACCACAGACACATGAGCAACAATAAAACAGTCACAAAGAAGAGCGAACTAAGCCGAAAAGAAAACGAAAACCCGAAAAATGCCCCCTCTCCCCACGAATAAAACAACAACAGTGACATAAGCAACAGCTATGTATGTATGTATGTATGTAAAGTATGTATGTATGTATGTATGTATGTATGTATGTATGTATGTATGTATGTATGTATGTATGTATGTATGTATGTATGTATGTATGTATGTATGTATGTATGTATGTATGTATGTATGTATGTATGTATGTATGTATGTATGTATGTATGTATGTATGTATGTATGTATGTATGTATGTATGTATGTATGTATGTATGTATGTATGTATGTATGTATGTATGTATGTATGTATGTATGTATGTATGTATGTATGTATGTATGTATGTATGTATGTATGTATGTATGTATGTATGTATGTATGTATGTATGTATGTATGTATGTATGTATGTATGTATGTATGTATGTATGTATGTATGTATGTATGTATGTATGTATGTATGTATGTATGTATGTATGTATGTATGTATGTATGTATGTATGTATTAGTAAGTATCTGTAACAATAATGAATAAATAGTATGTATTAGAATTATGATTATCATACCAGCATATGATGATAAAAAGATAATGAGATGCCTAATGAAAGTACGAAGATAAAGTATGTATGTATGTATATGTATGTATGTATGTATGTATGTATGTATGTATGTATGTATGTATGTATGTATGTATGTATGTATGTATGTATGTATGTATGTATGATGATGTATGCATGTATGCATGTATGCATGTATGATGCATGCATGTATGTGATGCTATGTATGATGCATGCATGATGTATGTATGTATGTATGTATGTATGTATGTATGTATGTATGTATGTATGTATGTATGTATGTGTGTTGTCTGTCTGTCTGTATGTATGTATGTATGTATGTATGTTGTATGTTGTATGTTGTATGTATGTATGTATGTATGTATGTATGTTGTTGTTGTCTGTGTATGTTGTATGTACTGTATGTGTCTGTCTGTCTGTGTCTGTCTGTATGTATGTTTAGTCTGTGTCTGTCTGTCTGTCTGTTAGTTGTCTGTATGTATGTATGTTTGTAGGCATTATATGCATATTATATGAATGAGGGTATTTGAACGCTGTATAGATTATCATTTTCAATATTGGTGTGCATTCATGAACATACGACTGCAAATGGTTAACGCTTATTCTCAATGCTAATGCTTGTCATTCATATATGCTTTTGTAACACAAAATGAATTTTAAAAAGTTTTTAAATAATAGACATAAGCAACAACAACAAACGAAACAACAAAAGGCAGCACATCCAGTTTTCAGCCTGTTGGAAAGTTTCTGCACTGGTTTTGTTTGATCAATGGGACTAAATCCATTATTGTCATTTAAAAAAAACAAAAAATGCCCAAACAATCTCTTGCCAACAGTGGTCAGTTTTTTACGCGAATGCTTACCTGAACATGACATGTTCACAACGTACACTTCAAGCACGATTTTCACCTGCAAGTTGCACACACACATAACGAAAACGGGTGGTGTGGGATTGTCACTTTTCAGCGTATATAAAGTAACAAAAAAGAAATGTTTAGATAAGAACTGAGCCTACACTGCTTGGACAAACGCCAGTCCTCATACACACACACGCGCGCACACAGGTAAGGTTGGTTTCCATCGTGTTATCGTTTAAAAATTTTTTTTTTTTTAGGACTCTTTGTATTCTCTCTCCTGACCCCCTAATTCAGTGGGTTAAAGTATTTGTTGGACAAAATGATTATTTTATTTTTTGTTGTCGTTGACATTTTCAAACCATTTTTGTTGGCCACAGTGCTGTGTGTTCTGTTCCCACAACAACTATTTAAAGAGGCATTGCATTGTATTGTATTGTATATAATTATTGTATTGTATTGTCTTGTATTGTATTGTGTTATGTTGTTTTGTATTGTCTTGTATTGCATTGAATTGTATTGTATTGTATTGTATGCCACTTTAAGTCACGGCAGATTTCTCTGCGTGAAATTAGTGCTGCTCTCCCCGGGTAGAGTGCGTCGCCACAAGAGCAGCGCCACTCATTTTTTCTTTTCCTGTCTGCAACTGTTGTTTCCCTATCAGAGTGCCTATTGTTCTACAGACTTTTTCTAGCGACAACTCTTTTATTGCCGTGGGTTCTTTTACGTGCGCTAGATAATTATGTGTAACACACGGGACCTCGGTTTATTGTCTCATCCGAAGGACTAGCACCCGGATCACAACTCACGGTCTAGAGAGAGAGAGAGAGAGAGAGAGAGAGAGAGAGAGAGAGAGAGAGAGAGAGAGAGAGAGAGAGAGAGAGAGAGAGAGAGAGAGAGAGAGAGAGAGAGAGAGACACACACACACACACACACACACACACCACACACACACACACACAAATGACAATGACAATGACAATGACAAAGGTTTATTGTGTTAGGCAAGATGCCCATTCACAAGGGGACAGTGGGAAGGAGGCTGGGCACAAAACACAAAAGTCATTCTGAGAACTTCATGCATTACATCCCAAATTAACATCATGGCATAGATTCCATAACATGGTTACAGGATAGATTCAAATCCTTTATATATATATATATACACACACACCCCCACACACACACACACACACACACACACACACAATCACACACACACACACATACATATACATATATATATATACATACATACATACATACATACA
>CM060333.1:6371855-6374355 GCA_030674155.1 Stramonita haemastoma | reverse complement strand
GACATAATTGTGGGTCAGTCACGTGACAGCTGTCGCTTATATCCGGGGTGTAGATGAAATGTTGGAAATGGTTTGAGTGAAGTGATGTCTACCACCTGGTTAAGGACGGCTAGTTTTTGTCCTTAAACTGAATAAGGGTTACATGTTTTAATCTATTCAAGTTGTGTGTTTTATATTCCCAACTCATTGATTCAATGTTGCTAGGTCGGAAGTTCCTTGTGGTGTGGAAGCTGTCTCTCTTTCAGTGGATCCATGTCAAAAAGACAGGGAAAAAAACCCTCTTGCTCGATGTGTACCACTGGTATTTAAACTTGTTTTTGAAGTAACTAAAAAAACAACCCCCCCCCTAAAAAAACACAACAACAAAAGCAAAACAAAGCAAAACACACAACCAAAAACCTTCCATTATCTTTTATTTGATCATTTTTCTAGTTTGGAATCGGTGGGGGGAAAGAAAGCCATGGCTGCACAATAACATCCGTGATCCTTTGAAAAAGAATTTCTCTGTATTTTGCAAAGTCTGTTCTGAGTCACTGATCAACTGAGCCTGGAAAACCGTCACCTGTGTAGTCAGTCACTGTTCTCCAGCTCTCCTTGATTCCGTGCTGTAAGGTTAAAAACGGACTTTTTTAATACTGGCAGTTCATGTTCTATTCATTTTATGGACGCAATCTTACAAGATTGAGAATATAATCATCCAATGTGCTTTAGTTCTATTTTTTTCCTGCCAGAACTGCTTAAACTGTTTTTGATATTTTTTTCTGTATCTAAGCCATGTAACATGCAGTATATACCCGTTAGAACCCTGAACAAAGTTTTAGAATAATTTGTTTTAAAAAAAGTAATTCTTTAAAAGAAATAGTTTGACATGTGAAGATGTGGCACATGATTGGTTTTCTGCGTGCTTTGAAATGAAATATTATGGGCTGAGATCACATAATACGGCTGTACATAAACGTGTACTGTTTTCACGTGAAATGAACAGAAGCAAGACAATAAACGTATAAATCATGTGAAACATGTGTGTTTCTTGTGTATTATTGCTGACATCTGGGTTCATGCATACCTTGTGTGTGTGTGTGTGTGTGTGTGTGTGTGTGTGTGTGTGTGTGTGTGTGTGTGTGTGTGTGTGTGTGTGTGTGTGTGTGTGTGTGTACGTGTGTGTACGTGTGTGTAGTGTGTGTGTGTGTTGTGTGTGTGTATGTATATATGTGTGTGCGTGTGTACATATACATGTGTGTGTGTGCGTGCGTGTATGTACGTGTGTGTGCACGTGTGCATGCAACAGACAAAACAAAATGTACAAGATAGTTGTATTACGTGTTAAAAGTGGACCGGACTGTGTCGAATTAAAATCTAGTTCTATTGCACTACAGCTTTTTTATCCAATGGAATCGTTTTAATGAATTTACTAGCGTTACTGTCCGAAGGGAATATTAGAACGGTTGGAAATCTACCTCATACTGCATTTTTTTCAAAATGCAGAAATGCTCTCAGATCCACGTTTTCACTTCCTGCCAGATATAATTTAAAAAAAAATTTGTTTGAATTTTTATTTGAAAAAAAGAGAATATGAATCACAACATTTTATCGAAATTGATGACAATACTACATAACTTGTAATGAGAAGCACTTTCATATATCTCCGCATCCCAGTGTGCCATATATACCAAGTACTATTTCTAAGTTCAGTACTGCATAGAGGCCTTGATCCACATCTGTACAAAATGAGGGAAAACAATGAACACGCTATAAACATAGGAAGACACAGGTAGAGGCCATAAGTAGATAGCAGTAGTAGTAGCAGTAGGCACCCGTCAGTCTCGGAAGGCTATGGAGTTGCGCTCTTTAGAGTACAAAGCCTGGGTAAGTAAGTATGGAGGGCAAGCTGTTACCCATGCAGCAGACCACTATGCCAGATATGAGGAGCTGGTTTGGTGGTGGCTCTCCCGGTTCAACTATGTGTTCAGTTTAGGCGGTGTACTGGTCATGTGGTTGGCGCTAGAGCAAAGATCCAGATCACAACACAGCGTCATAGCTCAGTGTGTGTATGTAGATACACAGCAACAGAATGAACAATGTGCTGTGTATACAGAATGAGAGAGAGTTAGAGTTAGAGTTAGAGTTGGAGAGAGAGAGAGAGAAGAGAGAGAGAGAGAGGAGAGAATGAGAGAGAAGAGAGAGAGAGAGAGGAGAGAGAGAGAGAGAGAGAGAGAGAGAGGAGAGAACTCGAACTCGAACTCGAACTCGAACTCGAAAGGTTTATTCATGAAAAAAGGCCATTGGCCCATACATGAAGGGGGTTGCCGAATAACGATAACCATAATTGCTTTAAGCTGACACAGGACGCTACTCCAAGCCATGGAAACCACAGCATTGATTAGTAATGTACATCGAGACACGAAACTCTTTACTGTCCGGATATGTTACGGCATTCTGAGCCTTTCTTTCGTCCAGTCTTTGTCACACACCCTTAGGTCTAGGCTAGCCAAGAAAACCG
>CM060333.1:6341855-6356855 GCA_030674155.1 Stramonita haemastoma | reverse complement strand
AAAAAGAAGTGTATGCACTTCTGTAATCAGCCATACTCCAACTTCAGAGGAAGGTTTCTCTTTTGTTGAAGACTAGAGAGGTTATGGTGAGAGCTTGTTGTGAGTGAGGACAGCATCTCCATAACATCTCAAAGCAATAACAGCAGTGTACTGCAGGCCCGGGCTCTTCGCTTGCATGAAGACGTGGACCAAGCTTTGAACTAGGGGGACGTGCACAGGACTGAGCCAGATAAATCCTTCCCAGAATAAATCACACTTTTGGCTACAAGGTATGAAATGTCTCAAAATTCTTAACCCAAATGGAATTTTGATAAATGGCCTTCTTTTTCTTCATTTTCGTCGAACATCCAAACAGCACCTATTGTTGTCTGTCATATGAGCAAAAACGCTTCGCCATCTTTCTCTGTCTCTCTACAATCTTCTGTAGCCCTCCCAGACTACTGATCTCAGTGATGTTAGCAGTGTAGAATGTTGGTGGTCTGCCTCTTTTTTTTCTGGCCCGAGCTAAACGTGGGGAACTGTTGTTGTCATCAGATTTGTCAGTGACTGCAAGGAAATGAAACAATAAACAACGGACACTTGCTGGGAAGGAAAGCGCAATAAGCTGGTATCACCCTGACTCCACTGCAGGGACAGATTCCAATTCACCACGCTAGAGATACCACACTCCAAGACCGATCAAGGAAAAGACAGATCTTGCAGACACCATGGGTTTTGGAAAAGTAGCAACCAACGCATGGGAGGTTAGGACACACAGGCACTAAATCAACAGTAGTGGTCTCTGGGTGTTGTTCAGCTACACACATCAATGTCTATCTTTGCTTTGTGAGAAGACCTACAGGAGGCAAACTTGTTCATCTAGCAGCGAGATAAAGAGACCTTGAATCTTGAATCTTGAGAGGCTTTCCCTTTGAATCTTGAATCTTGAGAGAAAGGGCCGTTTCCGTGTTCAATGGCAGAGAAGGATGACTGAAATGCACTCTATACAATGCCATGCTTGTATCGCGTGCATACATTTTACATAATTATAAGCTCATGTGTCCTCTGAAAGATTGTCGTATAGTATTCTATATTGTAAATATTCCATTAAACTTAATCACGGATACATACTTTTTAAATATAAAAGGTAAAGTAGAAATGTATTGTGCATACATGCATGTTTGCATGAATAAATGCTTACAAATACACATTAATACCCATATGCAGGGGCAAACACATATATTCTTACACACACACACACACACACACACACAAACGCGCGCGCGCGCGCACACAAACACACACACACACACACACACACACTCACACACACACACACAACACACACACACACACACACACACACACACACACACACACACACACACACACACACACACACACACACACACACACCACACACACACACACACAAATATTGCTAATAGTGAAAAATGCGTTAAGTTGAAGAACGAACATACGAACACAAATTCCTTCCTATCAAATCAGAGGACAGGGAGATATCAAGACATCATGTTTGTATATAACTTCTAACCAGTAGATAAACTCAGCACAAAAATACGCAGTAGGCACTTGCTGGGGAAGAAACAACTCGACTAAATCACCGTTGACTGCACGACTATTCTATCCCTGCTTCACCTTTGGACCTAAGCTAAAAACATATTTACGATCTCAGGGATGCAATTTTCCAGGATGGGTTAAGCAAACGACTTGCGTTCCAGACAATATTAGCTTGGAGAATATAGCAGCAAACTGATCTCAGCTTGGGAAGTACGTGTACTAAATCTTAAGGCCAGGAAGTAATACTAGGAGCGTGAAACTAATATCCAGCTGGGTTTTGTGAGGGATCCTATAAAAAAACAACAACTGAGGTTGTAAATCTTGAGCTAAGAGATGTTGTGCAAGCAAGAAAGTCTAGGGAGAAGTGGAGACAGCAGAGCATCTTCTGCAAAGATCTTTTCTAGTCAGTGTTTAGATGCTCATCTTCTCAAACTTGGGAGACAGGCTTTTGAAGTAAATCCAAAACTGATTGCTACTGATGGATAAAAATGTGAAGAGAGTGTACGATGAGGGGGGTGGGTGGGTGGGATCAGTTTTGAACTAAATTAGTAAATTTAGCGCATGACATAGTTTTACGTCTTTGCCTGGCTTGACATCTTCTTTAAGATCTTCAACAATCTTCAGGACATTGCCTTGCAATGTTCAGGTGATTTGGACACTGCACTGAATGTTTCGGACCATTAGGACACTGCACAAAGTGTTTTGTGGTCAATACGACTACACTGATTTTTGTTTTCGGTCATTTGGAGGTTATGCTGAATTTTCTGAGGTTGCAAGTAAACTGAAATGAATATTTTAGACTATTAGGACATTGAACAGAGTATTTCTGTTCCATAACAACATTGCATTTTTAGGTCATTAAGATATTGCACTAAGGGGCTTGTTTTGGTCACTAGAACATTGCATGCCATTAAGACACAATAGTGGGATTTTTAGGTCGTTAGGATAATGCGTTGATTATTTTGGGTCATTAAGACATTTCATTGAATTGATATTTATCTTATTACAACATTGCACCAATTTCTATTGGTCATTAGGACACTAATAAATTAGAGCATTGCACACGTTTTTAAGGTCATTAAGACACTGCACAAAATTTTTGTTCATTAGGACATTGCACTGAATTTGTTTAGGTCATCACGACATTGCACTGAATTTTTGGTCATGAGGACACTGCACTGAATTTTGGGTCATGAGGACATTGCACTGAATTTTGGGTCATGAGGACATTGCACTGAATTTGTTTAGGCCATTAGGACATTGCACTGAATTTCTTCAGATCATAAAAATGCGCTGGGTTTCTTCAGGTCATGAGGACATTGCACTGAATTTGTTTAGGCCATTAGGACATTGCACTGAATTTTTAAAAAATCATCAGGATATTGCTTAACTTTTTAAAATGGTCATTAGGACATTGAACTGAACTTGTGTAGGTCATTAAGACATTGCACTGATATAGTGTAGGTCATTAGGACATTGCACTGAATTTGTGTAGATTAAAAGAACATTGCACTGAATTTGTGTAGGTCATTAGGACATTGCGCTGAATTTGTGTAGGTCATTAGGACATTGCGCTGAATGTGTGTAGGTCATTAGGACATTGCACTGAATTTGTGTAGGTCATTAGGACATTGCAATGAATTTGTGTAGGTCATTAGGACATTGCGCAGAATTTTGTGTAGGTCATAAGGATGTTGCTTAGGAATTTGTAATTGTCATAAGGACATCGCACTAAGTTTTCTGGCCATTAAAACATTGCTCTGAATGTGTTTTGGTCATTAGGACATTGTACTGAACTTGTATAGGTCATTAGGACATTACAGTGAACTTATGTAGGTCTTAGGACATTGCATTGAATTTGTGTTGGTCATTAAGACATTGCACTGAACTTGTGTGGGTTATTAGGATATTGCACTAAGTGTTCTGGCCATTAAAACATTGCACTAAAGTTGTTGAGGTCATTAAGACAATGCATGATTTTGTTATACAATTATCAGAATTTAGCCAGAATTCATTTATGCAAATTCATGTTTTACTTTGTGCAACATGTATCCTTGCATACACAAGAGCACACAAACGTACACCGGCACCCATATGCAGCACAGGAGTAAACACATATTTACATACACTCATACACACACCTGTGTGCGCACAGACAAAGGCACACACACACACACATACACACACATATACACATATACACACATACATATACACACACAACACACACACACAACACACACACACACAACAAACACACACACACAAACAAAAACACATACACACACAACACACACACACTTTTTCTCCTGTGTTTCTCCCAAGCTCTCTTTCTCCACCAAATATCACTCATAGTAAAAAGAGATTATATCACAAACACAAATCTTTCCCTAACAGACTACAGACCAGGGCTTATCAAAACACTTCTTGTCAGAAATAATGTCTAGTCTATAAACACGCTAGGGAAAAAACTAAACAGTGTACATTTCCTAGGAAAGAAACAACTCGATTAAAACAATCACTCTTGAGTGAATAGCACTAATCTTTCCTTAATTCACCTTCGGACCTAAAAACAAAATTTACGATCTCAGAGATGCAATTTCCCCAAGATGGGTTAAGGAAAACGACTTGCGTTCCAGACACGATTAGTATTGAGAAACCAACAGCAAAGCAATCCCAGCTGTGAGAAGTACAAGCACTCAATCTCCACAGACAGGCCTTGGAGTAATGCAAGGCGTGTGAACCCAATACCCAATAATTATTCAGCCTGTGTCTTTACCAGAACCATAACACAAGCTGTTAGTCTTGTGCTGTGCTGAGGGATTTAGTTCAAGCCAGAAACGCCCAAGGACGGAGCAGCGCAAGATCCCTCGTCCCCCGCCTCTCAGTCTTGTCCAGGAAGTGTTTTCCCTCTTTGTAGCGCTGTAGAGGGAAGGACGGGATAGCCAGTGGTCAAAACATTGCGCTCGCAATTTGACGACCAGGGTTCGATTCCCGCTCGAGGGGATTTTCCCCCTGGAGTTAACATCAGTGCTGACTCCACTCTCCTCAGAAGTCCTTCGGATGAGACTATAAACCGAGGCCCCGTGTGCGAACGCACGTAGAACATCTTGCATGCGAACACGTTAAATCCTGTTCCGCTTTTCGTAAGAGTAGATCATTGTGTGCCGGTGGGATCAGATTACGAGATTTACAAAACTGCACACACATGGGGACTGGATGAGTGCTTATTCCATTATCCTCGATAAAAAAGAAGTACATAAATAGTCTCACTACCGTTTTGGGGAAAGAAATTGAGAACTGTTTTTACTGATTTTGACTGCACATTTTCTTGATGATATTGCTCTTATTTTACTTTTATTCTCTAGCCATGTAATATGCTGTGTATTGTATGTGCATGCATTTTTTCCTTATTATTTTGTGCTAGTAAAATTTTTCACGTTCATATGTAACCTATTTAAATTGATTTGATTGTACAGCGCGGTGAGCCCATGTTTTTGGGAATTCGCGCTATAAAAAATATAAGCCTCCATTTATTATTATTATTATTATTATTATTATTATTATTATTATTATTATTATTATTATTATTATTATTATTATTATTATTATTATTGATGGGTGACCGTTTGCGCGTCTTGGCTTCAGTGCAGTCCCCCAGTTCACCCAGCTGTAATGGGTACCTGCCAAGGTAAGGCAGCGACGGAGAGGAGATGGGTGCCGCCGTCAATATGCTGGCTCCTAGAGAAGCTGAGGTCTCTACGACCACACAGATTATGGGACGCCTTTACCCTACCTTACCTTTTCACTGATGGAGAAACTTTTCAATTGAGCATGGGGAAGCATATTTCGATTTTCTGTAAAAGGAGTATATTATTTACTACTGAGGAAATGGTGGTGGGTGAAACAAGTGCAGGTAACCAATTACAACTTCTCCATCATTTTGAAAATAATCCGTTTAAGCCCGAAACTCCCCCCCCCCCCTCATCCATTAGACCATGAGTGGTGGGCAAGGTGCTAGTCTTTCGGGTAAGACTATAAACCGAGGTCCCGTGTGTTACACATAATTATTTAGCGCACGCAAAAGAACCCAGGGCAACAAGAGACTTGTCCCTGGCAAAATTCAGAAGAAAAATCCAATATGATAGGGAAACAAATACAGTTGCAGACAGGACAAGAAAACAAAAAAGGGTGGCACTGCTCTTGTAGAGACGCACTCTCCCTGGGGGCAGCTGTCTGAATTTCACGCAGAGAAATCTGCCGTGGCTTAAAGCGGTATCACTAGACGTTTGCGCTCTCCTCAACCTGTTGCAGCCCAAAATCGAATCGTATCATGTGCTAGTAATTACTATCTGATCTTTTCCTCGAAAGTTTCCTGTCCCAAACCATTCTAAATGCAAAGGACGGAAATGAAATGTACACACGCAAGCATACATGCCCACACACATGTATACTCATAGATGTACGTGCAGAGGAAAACCAGATTTTATATTATGAATAATGAGCCGGATATACGATAGTGATAAGTGTGTGTGTGTGTGTGTGTGTGTGTGTGTGTGTGTGTGTGTGTGTGTGTGTGTGTGTGTGTGTGTGTGTGTGTGTGTATGTGTGTGTGTGTGTGTGTGTGTGTGTGTGTGTGTGTGTTGTGTGTGTGTGTGTGTGTGTGGTGAGAGTGGGGGAGGGTCGAGGTGCTGGTGACTTGAATTTATGATGAGATATTCAATTTCATGAAGTTTTATAGGTCAGTTATTGTTTTGATATTATGTCATTTGTCAAGATTATCGTATGGTATTTCATGGGAAACTTATTGACACATAAGATATAAAATATTTAAGATAAATAGGAAATGAAATATGCACACATTTACATGTATGCTTACTTATGTGTATGCACATGAACACACACACATACACGCACACACACATACATGCGCACCCGCATGTGCACGCACGGAGACACGCACACACACATGCACACACACACATACATGCGCACGGGCGTGTACACACACGGAAACACACACACATTCCCACACACACACGCACGCACGTGATAGCCTAGTGGTCAGCACATTGCACTCGCAATTTGACGACCCAGGTTCTAATCCCGGTCGAGGGGATTTTTCCTCAGGAGTTAACATCAGCGCTGACTCCACTCTCCCCAAAAGTCCTTCGGATGAGACTATACGCCGAGGCCTCGAGTGCGAACGCACGCAGAACATCTTGCGCACACATTCAATCCTGTTCCGCTTTTCGTAAGAGTAGACCATTGTGTGCCGGTGGGAACAGATGACACGATTTACAAAAACTGCATGCACACGGGGACTGGATATAAAAAAGCACATGCGTGCTTATTCCATTATCCTCGATATAAAAGAATAAAAGAAAGAAAAAAAAAGAACCCACACACACACACACACACACACACACACCACACCACACACCGTCCCTCAACGACCCTCCCCTGCGAATTCCCCCTCCCCCCCCCCCTCAGACTGACACAAACTCTCCACAGGCCCAGAGGTGTATGAGGAAACCGATTCTGAAGTCACACTGACACCAACAGAGATGCTTTTTTCTATTGCATGAGAGTCAGTGAGGATGAGGATGATGTAACGATGTTACTATGGAAGTACATGTTCTTTGAGACTACATGACAGGGCTGTACTTTACGCTTACTATCATAAAAAAAATCCCGGCATCAACCGTCCTCGAGAGATACAGACACTTGCAGTTATGGTCAGGTAATTTGAGCAACAATGAAAATTACATCCTTGAGTGGATGAAGCTTTGACAGTGTGGTCCCAGTCTTCCCAGTGAGTCAGTCCTCTGCACACTCACTCTTGGTAGGAGCCGGATGGAGTCCGAGTCAGAGACAATCTTTTGGCTCATGGGATTCGAACCCGCGACCTTCCAGTCCATAACCGAAGGAGCTAACCAAAGGCGGCTGGTTAATCTGTAGGACTTTAGCTGTGTGGCAAATCCTAAATCAAATAACTGAAGATTGGGTCTTTTTTAAAACGAGGAGTTCTTAATAATGATTATTTGAATACCCTGGCTTAAGGCATACGTGAGCTGTTATTTTTGGGGTCTGATCTCTTTCATCAAACGTGGATTTAGTTTAATATCATGGCCAATACCCTGTCAGATTTTGCCCCAGTCTGTTTAATCAGGTAATTAGTCACACATTTATTTGTTTTTTGGTATCAAAGCCTAATACCCTGTCAAATTTTACCCTGGTCTTTTTCGACACAGTATAATTATATACGTAGAAGTAGATAAACGTAGTTATACACATCTACGTACAAGCACTCAGAGTGTCTCTTAATGTCTGTCTGCTTGATTTTTGTATATTACCTTACCTATGTACCTTGTTTTTCTGTCTGTATGTCTGTCTGAATGTTTGACTGTCTGGGCACATGTTTTTAATTTGTTCTTGATGCCCGGCTTGTTTCTTTGTTTCTCAGCCTAGTTTCAGAAGGCTGGGTTCATTAAACAAATGCAGTTGTCATGCTTATTGTTAACCATGTATGAAGAAATGTGTTCTTTCTTTCTTTCTTCTTTCTTTTCTTTCTTCTGTTTCTTTTCTTTTCTTTTCTTTCTTTCTTTTTTCTTTTTCTTTCTTCTTTCTTTCTTTCTTTCTTTCTTTTCTTTCTTTCTTTTCTTTCTTTCTTTCTTTTCTTTCTTTCTTTCTTCTCTTCTTCTTTCTTGTCTTTCTTTCTTTCTTCTCTTTCTTTCTTTCTCTCATCATTTGAATTGCTGGACCAGCCGTGTTGGCAGAGCCTACAGCTAGTTCTGTAATGGTCTTGGAATTTCTGGTTGCATGTTTGGAGCCAAGGGCAGTATTGGGTTGGGGAATTATAGTTTTTAAATCTGCCAGCTTAGTTTTTTGCAGACCTGCCATTGCCCTGCCACAGTTGGTTAATGCACCTACACATATGTATACCTGTACGGGACGGGAGACGGGACAGGATAGCCTAGTGGTCAGAACATTGCGCTCGCAATTTGACGACCCGGGTTTGATTCCCGTTCGAGGAGATTTTTCTCCTGGAGTTAACATCAAGTGCTGACTCCACTCCCCCAAAAGTCCTTCGATGAGACTATAAACCGAGGCCCCGTGTGTGAACGCACGCAGAGCATCTTGCACACATGTTAAATCCTGCTCCGCTTTTCGTAAGAGTAGGCCATCGTGTGCCGGTCGGAACAGATGACAATATTTACAAAACTGCATACACACGGGACTGGATGTAAAAAATTACAAGAGTGCTTATCCCATTATCCTCGATGTAAAAGAATAATAATTTTAAAAAATGAGTAAGAGATCACCCACAGCATAGCAAAATATTTGAAATGTCCTGATTTAAATGGTAACCTGTTCTGCTATAATAGTGTAAAATGTTAAGAGCTGAAACATGTGATAAAACAAGTTTGCGTTGAAATTCAGCTTATATAGCGCGCTCTCTAGACTTTTCCTCTGTTCTTGTTTCTTCGTCTACTTTGATCTTGTTAATCGTCTCTTTGTTCTTGTTCTGGGTCTTCTTCACGCGCCATCATCACCATCCTCATTGTCATCCTTCTCGTCATCATCATCGTCATTAACTTTATCATCTTCTTTCATAATCTTCTTCTGTTGTGGTGGTGATTGTTGCTGTCAGTGGCATCATTCATACCCTTGTAGAAGGACCTGACTCCAGAGGCTCCAAGCCCTTCAGGAGGTCTACTTGTTCAAACGCACGACTTCCTACATCACGTTATACAGATGAGGTAATCATACTTTGTCTGCTCATTCGAAAACATCGCTAACTAACAGATTAAAACAACAACCAATGATGACAGTTCACATCAACTTACTCCCTAGCTAAGATAGGACCACCAGCTCGGTTTCCTCTTGGGCTCTGAAAATCTTGTTTCCAATCCTGTATACCTTGTCCACCCTCGAGAGATACACGATTGATGCTCCAGACCAAATAGGTTTTCGACTTTTACCAGCGATTGAATCAGCCCCCCTCCCCACCCCTCTCGTTGTCTGTCCAAGACCACGCTGACTTAGTCTCAGACGGTTGGTTAGTTGTCAACTGAGAGCCATCAGGCTGTACACTGCTGCTGCAGAGGACTCCGCTTATAATTATCAGTTTTTGTGCAATAGAGTAGTAGGTAGGAGGCTGGAGACAACTTTTCTTTTTCTTAAGGATTTCATGTTCCTAAAGCAATCACAGACACAGACATAGACACACACAGACAGACACATAGACACAACAGACATACAGACATAACACATACAGACACATACAGACAGAACATACAGACATACAGACATAGACAGACACATAGACAGACACATAGACAGACACACAGACATAGACACAACAGACAGACACACAGACAGACACATAACAGACACAGACAGACAGACACACAGCCAGACACATAGACAGAACAGACATAGACACACACAGACAGACACATAGACAGACACACAGACAGACACATAGACAGACACATAGACACACACAGACAGACACACAGACAGACACACAGCCCGACACATAGACAGACACATAGACAGACACAGACACAGACACATACAGACAGACACAAACAGACACATAGACACACACAGACAGACACATAGACAGACACACAGCCAGACACATAGACAGACACATAGAACACACAGACAGACACACAGACAGACACACAGCCAGACACATAGACAGACACATAGACAGACACAGACACAGACACATACAGACAGACACACAGACAGACACATAGACAGACACAGACACAGACACACACACATATATACACACACACTCACAGTCACGTGCACACGCAAGCTAACACAGGCGCGTGCATGCGAACTCATCATACGCATACACGCCCACTCACGCACGCACATATGCAGCGCATGAATGCACACGTGCTCACGCACGCATATACATATACACATACGTGTGCACACACACATATACACATGCACGCAGACATGCATACATGCACGCACGCACGCGCGCACGTACACACACGCACACACGCACACACACACACATTTAATGAAATACGTATGTACATATGCACTCATAAGTATTGAGAGAAAAGAAAAATGAAATATGTAAGAACATTTTTAATCAAATCTTCTGTTTTCCCATTTCTGTAGAAATCTCTCTTCACGCTTAAGAAGCAACTGCGATAAAAAAAAAAATAAAAAAAAGAATGAAAGGACAGGATTATGTTGACAATAAACTAGTGGGACAGTTGTAGCTAGTAATCTTTAGGGAGAACAGATAACTCTCTTCTTTGAGAGCTCCTCTCCACTCCCTTCACCTGATCTGGTTCCCCTCCACCCACACATACAAATAAATAACTCTAAAAAGGATGTGGGAGCATCCCAGACCGAGTTCTCGTGTACCTTGCCTTGATCTCTTTGGCCATGTAGAGTTTCATGTAGGAGTAATGCAGGGCTGAGTAAAGCAGCGCAAGCAGTGTTGGGGAGTACAGGGTCCACTATATCATTACCCTTGAAAGGTCGTAGATCAACATCAGCATCAGCATCAGCAGTCCCTTGATTGAGATGGTGGTTAAGGGGGGGGGGACCTCATGGGAAACATTGGTCGACAAATGTACTGCAGGCTGGCCTGTCTGTCTTCAGCCTTTCGCAGCAACACTGCCATGTCCAGGCCGGTCTGTCCAATCTTTGATAATTTGCATCCTCTTCTTTAATGAAGAGTAGAGGAAGCTGGTTGCAAAATCTTCAGGGGTACACCAACAGTCTACTAGACTAGGGAATAGGTGAGGTGAGGTGAGTGATCCCGTTCTTCATGTCTCTGCCCCTGTATCTTCCTCCATCAAGTGTCCCCTGCAGAACAGTCTTGGCAAGAGAGTTATGTCGAGTGGCGTGACCACACCACACTGGCTTTTCCTCTTTACAACAGCCAGAAGGGGTTTGTTCCTGTGGCCCAGCTTTCATCATCACCTCTTGCCACACTGAATCCTGGTTCTGTGGTTTCCAAAGGGATTATGTAGAATCCTTCTGAATTATTTCATTTCAAAGCCTTGGAATTTTTTTTCAGATCTGTAGTAGTCAAGGTCCGGCTTTCACACCCGTACAGCAGTGTGGAAATGACAGATGCTCTAACCAACTTTCCTTTAGCTGGAAAGCTGATGTCTTTGCTTTTCCAAATCCTGTTCAACTTTGCTGCGGTCAGCGTTGCAAGGGCTGGACTGATCTTTAATTCCTTTGCAGAGCGGTCATCTTTGGTCAGCGTAGAGCCAAGAAATGTGAAGGAGTCCACTTCTTCAAGCCGTCGACCAATTTGTAGATAGCTCACGCAAAATTTATGACGGTCACCAGGTTGAAAATGAGGCACACACTCCGGTGTCTGAACTTTCCATAACTCTAAGTTTGCACAAAACTACAAGGTGTTTTATCCCTATCCAACACAAGCAGCCTAGCTCAGTACAGATGTGATGAAATGAAGGCCTGACGGGTTGAGTAAAACCCCAAACTTATGTTTCTATTTTGGACATTGTACAGTTACAGACTGTTCACACAGTACTCTTCACCACGCTAAAGAAAGCAACAGATAAGAGAAAATCAATGGCCAGCGGAACAACAAGGGCAGATAAATCTCCTTCCCAGAGTAAGACAGCACTCTCTCTCTCTCTCTGTTGGTGCAAGAAAACAACATCGAGCTCTTAGAGATGTCACTTTTCCTCGACAAGTACACGAGTTACGTCCGAGACAATATTGGTTTCTATTTCCAGCAGTGCATAAATCAGTGAGAAGGGACCAAGACTTCTGAATCCTACCACACCTGTTCTACTCTGTTTCCTGGAGAACAAAGCGAAAAGTATTTCCTGTCTGATGGAATCTGGCTGCCTTTCCTTAGGTGCTGTAGCCTATTTGGAGATTTTGACTTGAAGTTACACAAGGATACTTGAATAAATGAATGAATGAATAAAAAAAAAAATAAACAAAACAAAATAAACGGTGATGCTAGATACTATCTGCAGTATTACACATGTAAAAACGGCAGACAAAACAAAAGCCCCAAGGAGCATGGCAAGACACAGCAGTGTGTTGGGGGACTCAGACACCCTCATCAATTCTGCCCCCAGCTGGGGGTCCAGAAAATAATCACTTAGAGACCTTGTTCATCAGTTCTGCCCCAGCTGGGGGTCCAGAAAATAATCACCTAGAGACCTTGTTCATCTCATCCCTTCTCAACGAGAACACAATTTACACTTCAGACGAAATTGGATTTAGACTTTTGCTGGCAATGGAACCATCCCACTGGGTATATATACACTGGCGTCTGCTGGCGACATTGGCTGTAAGCTGACCGTGCAAAGCAGTCACCAACCACTCCTGTCATGCTGACCTGACGCTGAAAGTTTGCTATGCGGCCTTTTTTTTCACTACCATGAAGGTAGCCGCATTCCGACTTCGGGGATGTATGCTGGGTATGTAATCTCATATAATGGGTAGGCGCTGCACTTGTGGCGACGCGCTCTCCCCGGGGAGAGCAGCCTGAATTTCATGCAGAGAAATCTGCTGTGACATAAAGTGGTATAAAATAAAATAAAATAAAATAAAATGAATATCCTCATGGTTCAGTAACCCACAGAATGCTGCCATCAATTACAGGATCTTTAACGTGCATATTTGATCCTCTGTTTGTGTATATACACGAAGGGATTGAAGGCTCTGGCAGGTTTGCATTTAAAGTTGACCTGGAAGATCATTAACGCCCCCCCCCCCCCCCCCTGCCCCCAATAAATTAATCACCAGACGCCGCAGAGATTCGAACCACGACTTCATGAACCCACGAACAGTCTTAACCACTGGACAATGGTGTCGTCAGATGCAACATGAGATGAGCTATCATAGATCCAGGTTTTTATCATAAATGAGGTGTTAATGTAACGATATCAAATGCAAAAAGGTCTTGGAAACTTGTACCGTGCATTAAGTTGAATGATACCAAAGTGCTAAGATTCACTAACACAGGTGGCCCTCTTGAAATAAGCAGCTGTAGTATGACAGATGACATCAGCAATACATGGTGAATAAAACAAGCTTGAGTATATAGGGGGAGATTTATACCCCATAGAATTATAGAGTATATAGTGTGTGTGTGGGTGGGGGGGGGGTAGCCTAGTGGTCAGAACATTGGGCTGGCAATTTGACAACCAAGGTTTGATTCCCGTTCAAGGGGATTTTTGATGATTTAGGGCCATATGATTAAGTTTAGTCCATTCCAGCAATTGATTAGCATTTTCTTGCATATAATGAGATAGTTGTTTCAAGTCAGAATGAGAAAAATAGATAGAGGTGTGATCAGCAAAAAGTTCAGTTACACCTCGCTACATTTCCCTCCTCCCTTCTCCTCTCGCTACATTCTCCTCCTCCCTTCTCGCTACATTCTCCTCCTCCCTTCTTGCTACATTCTCCTCCTCCCTTCTCGCTACATTCTCCTCCTCCCTTCTCCTCTCGCTACATTCTCCTCCTCCCTTCTCCTCTCGCTACATTCTCCTCCTCCCTTCTCGCTACATTCTCCTCCTCCTTTCTCCTCTTGCTTTATTCTCCTCCTCCCTTCTCCTCTCGCTACATTCTCCTCCTCCCTTCTCCTCTCGCTACATTCTCCTCCTCCCTTCTCCTCTCGCTACATTCTCCTCCTCCCTTCTCCTCTCGCTACATTCTCCTCCTCCCTTCTCGCTACATTCTCCTCCTCCCTTCTCCTCTCGCTACATTCTCCTCCTCCCTTCTCGCTACATTCTCCTCCTCCTTTCTCCTCTCGCTACATTCTTCTCCTCCTCTTTTCTCCTCTCGCTACATTCTCCTCCTCCCTTCTCGCTACATTCTCCTCCTCCTTTCTCCTCTCGCTACATTCTCCTCCTCCCTTCTCGCTACATTCTCCTCCTCCTTTCTCCTCTTCGCTACATTCTCCTCCTCCCTTCTCCTCTCGCTACATTCTCCTCCTCCCTTCTCGCTACATTCTCCTCCTCTTTTCTCCTCTCGCTACATTCTCCTCCTCCCTTCCCTCTCGCTACATTCTCCTCCTCCTTTCTCCTCTCGCTACATTCTCCTCCTCCTTTCTCCTCTCGCTACATTCTCCTCCTCCCTTCTCGCTACATTCTCCTCTTCCCTTCTCGCTACATTCTCCTCCTCCTTTCTCCTCTCGCTACATTCTCCTCCTCCCTTCTCCTCTCGCTACATTCTCCTCCTCCCTTCTCGCTACATTCTCCTCCTCCTTTCTCCTCTCGCTACATTCTCCTCCTCCCTTCTCGCTACATTCTCCTCTCCTTTCTCCTCTCGCTACATTCTCCTCCTCCCTTCTCGCTACATTCTCCTCCTCCTTTCTCCTCTCGCTACATTCTCCTCCTCCTTTCTCCTCTCGCTACATTCTCCTCCTCCCTTCTCGCTACATTCTCCTCC
>CM060333.1:6301855-6324355 GCA_030674155.1 Stramonita haemastoma | reverse complement strand
TAGTTGTACAATCCCTCACAGTATTCTGTCCAGCGTTGGAGGATGGCATTGTTTTCCGTTAAAAGATTTCCTTCTTTGTCTTCAATAACAGAGGCTTTAGGCTGTGTGGTTTTCGTTAGTGCTTTCAAAGTGTCGTAAGCTGTTTTGCTGTTTCCCTTGGTCATTCCAGCTTCGATGTTGTTGCATTGTTCTTCTATCCACCCTTCTTTGGCTTCTCTCATCTTTTTCCTCACTTCTCTGTGGCTATCCATGTACTTCTTGTAAGCTTCTTGACTTGTGAACTTTTGTTTCTTAAGTTCTCTTCTTTTGTCGCAGAGGTCAAGAACCTCATTTGTCACCCAGGGTTGTTTCTTTGTTCTGCTTCTTCCTAATGTTTCTTCTGCTGCTGTCGTTAGCACTTCTTTGATGTTGTTGGCCAGTGTGTCCACATCATTGTCGATGGCTGTGAGTGCGGCGAACTTTCCTCCTATGTTGGCTTGGAAGATCTCAACCACTGTTGGGTCTTTGAGTTTTTCCAGGTCGAATCTTATGCGTGGGCTTTATGGCTGTTGTTTTGCTTTCAGTTTCAGCCTGATGGTGGTAAGTACAAGGTCGTGGTCACTGCCAATGTCAGCTCCTGGGAATGTTCTTGTGTTTGCCTTGTTTATGCTGGATTTGAATCTTTGGGGTGACAGAATGTAATCAATTTGATTATGAATCAGACCATTTGGTGAGTGCCAGGTTGATGTTCTGGATGGCTTGTGAGGGTGGAGTGTGTTAGCCAAAGTCATTTTGTGCTTCTTTGCGAATTCCAGCAGCCACTGTCCTCTGTCATTTGTTTCTCCCAGTCCAAATCGTCCTGTGGTTCCTGCCCAGGTGTCATAGGCATCAGGTCCCACCTTAGCATTCCAGTCGCCTTCCACAATAAGGATGTCTTTTTGGGGCGTTTTGGAGATGACGTTTTCAAGTTCTTCATAGAATTCTTCTATCTGATCATCATCGTAGTCAGATGTTGGAGCATACACTTGGATGATGGTGAGATTCTGGGGTTTTGCAGAAACTCTGATTGAGATGAGTCTGCTGGATACTGGTGTGCAGCTGATGATGCTTGACACAATCTCTTTCCTGACAATAAAGCCTACTCCATGTTGATGTAGTTTCTCTTCTCCGCTGTACCATATTTTGTGGCCGTCTTGCGTGGTTGTTTCTCCGAAGCCAATCCATCTGACTTCCGCAAGCCCTATGATGTCCCATTTATACCTCTGTAATTCATGTGTAAGTTCCTGTACTCTTCCTGTTTGGTACAGAGTCCTTACATTCCATATACCAATGGTTGCCCCTTTAGCTGGAAGCTTTAGAGTTGGTTCTGCCCCAGTAGCACACTTGTCACTCCCACCCTGGAGGCTTGCAGTGGGTAGCGCGGTCGTTGTTGATCCGGGCCTCGACCGATCCGGCATGTCTTTCTGTTCCGTTTTTCCCATCATGTCCTTGCAGTGGGCTTGAGGAAGCTTGGTGGCGCCCATCTCCTCTCCAAGACTCCTACTGGTGGGTAAGAATGCACCAGCCCCTCACAACGTTTCGCCCGCCAGTAGAAGCAGTTACCGGGGTGTGGGTGGGTTAAGGACCCGGACCCAGAAGTGAGAGTTGAGTGCCAAGTGAGGACCAGTGCTCCCGTCCATCCCAAAGGATGCTACTGCCAGGTTTACAAAGGTACCACCTCTCCTTAAGCACCCCATACACCCCTATATACTATCATTCCTATCTAAATCATCAGAAAAATATATATATTTTCACTTACATTCTCATTTTAAAATATATGATCTAATTAATGAAAACCAATCAGGTTTTTGTGAAAACCACTCTTGCCATACGGCCTTAATACAACTAATTGAGCATTGTCTTTCGAATATCAATAACAATGAAATCACAGTAGTTCTTTCTCTAGACTGTGCTAAAGCCTTTGACTTTATTAGCCACTCTCTCCTCATCAAAAAAATAAAATGCTATAAAATCTCCAACCAAGCATTCTCATTTTTAGACTCATTTCTCACTAATCGCCATCAACTTGTTGAAATCGGGCCTAGGAGGTCAATCTTATCACCTATAAAATATGTAATACCACAGGGATCAATACTAGGACCACTTCTTTTCTCTATCTATATTAACGACCTACCTCTGCATATCCACTGTTCATGTCAAATGTTTGCTGATCATACATCAATTCAATGTAACAACGATGATCCAAACCAGCTTGTGAAAGATATGCAGGCAGATATCAATAAACTTATCGAATAGACAGAACTCAGTCGTATGTCTCTTAATTCAAATAAAACAAAATGTATGTTTATAACCACTCGGCAAAAAAGACAGAAGTTGCGTTCTCCATTCGCGCCAATATATATCCATGGACAACAAATTGAAGAAGTAGTCTCACACAAAGTACTAGGTACAGTGATTGACAACGACTTGTCTTGGTCAGATCACATAGCCATATTAGGAAAACGCATCTCAGTAAGATTATATCAACTTAGAATAATCAAGAATTTTCTAAATCTGCAGTCACGAAAACTATTCTTTCACGCCTATATTCTATCTCTTATAAATTATGTTTCTACCTTATGGGACAGTGCAAGTGAAACAAACCTAAAGCATATAAACCGCCTACATAAAAGAGCTGTTAAACTAATCCGTTTGAATCCTAATACACTGACCACCACCAACTACAAGGAACTAGATATTCTTCCACTCGAAGACAGACTGCAGTTCAACAAGTATCCATGTATGTACAATATATTAAACGGAAAAAAAGCCCCAAAGAAAATCTTGGAAAAATTTGCTGTCAAAAAAAACAGGCCTACCCATAGACTGTCTCTGCCCAGGCCCCATAACAATCTCTATAACTCAAGCCTTGCTTATTCAGGAAGAACATTGTGGAATAAACTGCCTCCCTTTCTAAAATCAGTTCCTTCAAAACAAATGTTTAAGAAACTTTTGAAGAAACATCTGATGGACAAATTATAAGTCAACCCTTATGTTCGACACATTTGGCTGCTTTGTTGTTATTCATACCCATGTTATTTTGTATTTCTATTATTTTGTCTGTATGACTTGGGCTTATGTTGCTGTTTTGAGTTTGTTATCTTGTGAGATTCTGTTTGGATGAAAATCCTCATTTATTTTAGTTTTCAACCAAGGTTGATATTTGTCTTTGATTGTTTTAGAAGTTAATTTTCTTGATTTTTTTGTGAGAGCAGGATGAAAAAAAGTTGTGTAAACTTAATCTTTTACCCTCAATAAAGATCATTTTGACTTGACTTGACTTGACTTGACTTGACTTGACTTCACACACACACACACACACACACACACACACACACACACACACACACACACACACACACACACACACACACACACACGTGAACAGACGTAGGTTAGTGAAGATATGACACAGAAGCTGTGTGGAGCCATACCCTGATTGTCTCCTGCTTCAAAGACAGAACTTGTCCACTGACGCTGATCAAATTTCCTTTCTTTTTTTCTGTCCGTCTCTCTGTCTGTCTTTCTGTCCGTCTTTCTGTCCGTCTCTCCACCTGCTTTGCTGGCAGCCTGTCAGTCTGCTTGTGTGTCAGTCTGTCTGTATGATTGTGTGTTTGCCAGTTCTGCGTTTTGTTTGTTGCCATCTCTTTTTGAGTTCTTCCGTGGATTTATTTCTGTTTCTTTTCTTTTTTTCTTTTTTTTCGAGGATAATGGAATAAGTACTCACAGTTTGTATTCGTGTGTCAGTTTGTTCCTCCCCCCCCCCCTCTCTCTCTCTCTAAAGTCCTTCGGATGAGACTTTAAACCGAGGCCCCGTGTGCGAACGCACGCACAACATCTTGCGCACACGTTAAATCCTCTTCCGCTTTTCGTAAGAGTAGGCCATCGTGTGCCGGTGGGAACAGATGACAATATTTACAAAACTGCATACACACGGGGACCGGATGAAAAAAAGCACATGATTGCTTATTCTGTTATCCCCGATATAAAAGAATTTTAAAAAAAAAATATATACGGGTAGGCCAGGTATTGGTCTTACATTTAGAGTGAAAAACAACCAAACTGTTTTCTTTTGGAAAACATTGCCTCCTGATGGCACCATCTCAGAACACTTTCTCTGAACAGTACTGGGATTGTGCTAAGAAATATTTCAGTTTTTTAATTTCATTTTTATTTCAAAAATTTGTTTTATTTATATGATTCTAAATCACGGCAGAGTAGCTCTGCGGGTAGCTCTCTCCGTTGAGAGCACGTCGCCACAGGACCACCGCCACCCATTATTTTGTTCTTTCCCTCTCTACAGCCCCTATTTGATTCCCTATCAGAGTGACTCATTTCTACATAATATTTTACCAGGGAAACTCTGCTGTTGCTTTGGGTTCTTTTACGTGCACTAAATAATTTTGTATAACACTCGAGACCTCGGTTTATCGTCTAAGGCTAGCACCGATACCACTACTCATGGTCTAATGGATGGGGGAAAAGTTTTTGGCCCAAAAGGGATTCGAACCACCGCATACAACCGACCTGGACTTTTCGCTTTTCAGGCCGGTGCGTTACCTGTAGACCACAGAGCTGTCTGTATGATTAGGCCTGCACAATGTCCTTTCCTGTGAGGACTGTCACATAGTGGCATTGCTTCTCCGGAATCTACTTACACAATTAATTCAAATCTAATTTTTCTTTCTGCTGTTCTCTGAGACAGTTAAGTTGTCGCACTGAGATAATCAACGTCCTCTGTGTAAGTACACTTACATATTTTATTCATTTTAATAATTTTATTCATATATTTATTTATGCACTTATTCATTTATTTATCTATTTATTTATTTATTTATTTTTTCTGTCTAGGATAATGGAATAAGCACTCATGTTTTTTTTCTACAGCCAGTCCCCGTGTGTATGCAGTTTTGTTAACTTTGTATTTTGTTCCCACAGGCACACAATGGACTACTCTTTCGAAAAGCGGAACAGGACTTAACGTGTGTGCAAGATGTTCTGCGTGCGGTCACACATGGGACCTCGGTTTATAGCCTCATTTGAAGGACTTTTGGGGAGAGTGGAATCGAGTCTGCACTGATGTTAACTCCTGGAAAAAAATCGCGAACGGGATTCAAACCCGGGTCGTCAGATTGCGAGCGTAACCACTTGACTATCCTTTCATGGGGGATTATTGCCGTTCCTGAAAATACTCATTCATCAACAAGGGATTATCACTATTCTCATGCTCCCATTTTCTTACTTTCAGTGGCCCCATATCTGGACACTGAAGCAATCCACTCATCTTAGAATTAAAACAACAACTGATCCTTTAAATAGCCATGCCATTCCCACACTCACAACTGTCAGTCTCCCCTATTTCAGCTTCTCTCAGCTGCTAATTAATCCATCCAATCCTATCCCAGGTGGTGCTAATTATAGCAGGAAATGACCCCACTTGGACTAGGTAAAAAGAAAGGGCGCGCTAAATATAGCACTCTGGACTTGAGTGGTGTTGGATGTGTGCGCTGTGTGCAGTCATGTGTCCTTTTTCTTGCCGTTGATCGATGGGTAAATCCTTTCCTGATTCAGAATGCATGTTTACACATTGCACAAATACTCCTTCCTCGAAAAGACGTTGACTTTCATCACAAGTTGACGCAAATGTCGTGTCAGCGATGGCTTTAGATGTCGTTACGTGTTTCTCTTACCAAAAGCGGAACGGGAGCCTTTCTCCCTTGATTAGAAAAATGACGTCAGTTGCAATGGAACTGAAAGAGCCAGTTTTGTCTGCGACTCGCTCCCTCGGGTGGGTGGGGGTGGGGGGATAGACTAGTAGTTAGAATATCGCACTCGCAATCTGGCGACCCGGGTTTGAAAACGGTTTGAGGGGATTTTTCCTCTGGAGTTGACATCAGTGCCGACTCCACTCCCCCCAAAAGTCGTTCGGATGAGACTATAAGCCGAGGACCCGCGTCTGAACGCACGCAGAACAACTTGTGCACACTTAAAACCCGTTCCGCTTTTGGTAAGAGAAGGCCATTGTGTGCTAGTGGGAACGGATGACAAAATTGACAAAACTGCATACACACAGAGACGGGATGTATAATAGCATGTGAGTGCTTATTCGACAATCGCGAAATAAAAGATTAGGACGAAAAATTAATTATAAAAATAATCCCCCAATTACTAGTTTCGCAACACTATTCCTATTCCTGACTACTGCCCATATCGTTGTAATGAATTGTATCGGATTCACTTGCGTTGTATTGTACTGTATTGTATTGCACAATACTGTATTGTATTGTACTGTATTGTACTTATTATATTGTAATGTATACCACTCTAAGTCAAGGCATATTTCTCCGCGTGAAATTCGGGCAGCTGTCCCTGGGGAGAGCACGTCGCCACAAGAGACAGAAACAGAAACAGAGACAGAGACAGAATTCTTTTTCTTCGTCGAGCGCCCAAGGCCAGTCCACTATCTGATGTTGTCTTCCCATCGTTTCCTCTGTCTGCCTCTTCGCCTCTCTTTTTAATGTCCCATGTATGACAGTCTTGGCCCGTCCAGATGTTCGTGTTCGTGCCCGTACCACTTTAGCTTGCGTTTCTTCACTGAAGTCAGCTCTTAAATGGTCCCACGGCAGTTTTTATTCCGGTTGTCACTTCCTCATAAGTGATGTGATCCCTGTATGAAATGCTAATGAGTTTGCAAAAGCATCTCATTTCCATTGCCTATAGCCTTCTTAATGTTTGCTGTTAAAGTACATGTTTCACATGCGTACAAAAATATGGACATGAACAGGGAACGCATCAGTCTGATCTTGAAGCTGATGGCAATGCTCTTGTCATTCCAGAGGACTTTAAGTTTGGTTATTGCAGCTGTGGTCTGGGCTATCCTGGACAGAATTTCAGGTTTTGATTCCCCATCCGTTACTATCTGTCCCATATATTTAAACCTATGGGCGGTCTGGATTTTCTTACCATCTATAACTATGTCATTGCTAATGCCATTGGCCTTATCTGTCATCAGATGAGTTTTCTCTGCACTGATCTGCATGCCATAATTATGGTGAAGTGACTTCACCAAGGTGATTTAACAGGTTGACTTAGCTCTTGTTCTTCTCCAGTTAGGCCGTCGATGTCATCGGCAAAACGTAAGTTTGTGATTGTCCTGCCTCCAATGCTGACTGTTCCCTCATGAGTTGTCAGTGCATCAGCCATTACTCTCTCTAAGAAGATATAAAAGAGGGTGGGAGAAAACAGACATCCCTGGCGTACTCCAGTTGTGGTTCGGAACCAATCTTCTATTCTTTACAATCGGCTGCAGATACCTTATCCTTAAAAGTACCTAGATCCAACCTATCTACCGTTGGCCGCCGCTCTTTCTCTATTTCTGGTCCATCGATCTGGAACGACCTTCCTCTCTCCCTCCGGCAAAAGCCTACTTATGACACTTTTAAATCCAACCTCAAGACACACTTATTTCAAACCTAAGTTTTTCTCCTTCCGCTTCCATCTCTTACCTGTCCCTGCCTTCAACATCCACCTGCCTAAGTACATAATGTGTGTAGGTGTGTGTACGCGCGCGCGTGCTGCGTGCGTGCGTGCGTGTGTGCGTTGTGTGTGTGTGCATTCGAATTTGTTAAAACGGGAAATCTCTATAAATGGGTGCCTTGAGGGTGAATCGAACTCGAGCCGTCAGCTCACAAGTGCAGCATTCTGACCACTAGGGTATCACTACCCCTTTTTCAGTTCGTTTCTTGTCTGCTTTGAATCTTTAATTTATGATAACTGAAACCAGTTGAGAATTAATCTCTGAAAGAAAAGCTGGACTAAATGTCGTAAGATTCAGAAAACATCTCAAATGATGATTATTTATGGCAAGAGAACAATTAGAAAGAAAATACGGCGGAGATGGGTTTCATAAATGTATAACTTCTCGGGAAAAAAACGCCTTCAGAGAAAATCAATTAATTTAACATTTAAATCCTTAAGAAAAAGTTGGGTTTCATACGCCAATAACAATTTGGGGAAATCTGATATCAGTGAAAAAATAGAAGAAGAATTTGAAGAATTCCCAAAAAAAAAGAAATCAAAGAATTTGAAGAGAAGAGAAACATTTGAAGAGAAAGAATTTTAAAGAAGAATTGCAAATAATTGTGAAGAAGAGAAGAAGAAGAAGAAGAAGAAGAGAAAAAGAAGAAGAAGAAGAAGAAAAAGAAGGTTTAGAGGTTATAATTGATTACGTACAATTGTTTTTCCTCCACTACTTTTTCTCAATAATACTTTGCTGTCAAGTGGGGAATAACATCTCTAGTTGGTTCAAGTGTGGGCCATTCATATATTTTTCCCAACATCTCTTGCCTGTGCTTACACTTTAAGTGTATGGCAATGTTGGGGCTGATATATAGCAAAGACTGATCACAGGACTGGATACAAACCTTAATGACCTCCCTTGCATCCTTTTAATCGGATCCCCAAACATAAGGCACAGAGATTCTCTAGGCAGTTATTTTTTCCTATTCATTTTTTGCAACATATTCTAAACATGTTTCATTTCTTTTTTATCGTCGTCTTTTGATGCCAGCTTTAAAAGGCTGCAGGGATATCAAACATTCTTGAGCATTTGATTTGCACTTCTAAATTCTAAAAGGTGTCTTGCTGTAAGGTGCCACAGCGGGTGAAGCTTCAATCACCGCCAGGACCTCTGATGGAGGCTCACCTAGGAGCCAAAACTCGAGTCAGGTCAGTTCTTACTCAAAAATGTTTAAAATGTTGCCATTGACAGATACTATTCTGTAGAGTTCTTTTTAAAAATAAATATTTGTTAAATCATTTCCGAAATGATTGAGAGGTTGTAAGTGGTTACCTGCGCTTGTTTTTTCAGAAGAAGAAATACAAAGAAAAGTATTGCGAAGAAGAAGATGAATAGCAAAGAAGGAGAATATGAAGAAGAACCACAAAGAAGAAAAATTGCAAATAAAGGGAGAACACATCAACAATGAAAAAACCGTAACAAGATTATAAAACAAAACTCCGCTCAGCTAGAAATATGTTTTCAAGTCAACAATCCCCCTTCTAAACAACAGAAAAGGAGGAAACTTGTAGTCAAAGAAGCAAAGTTTTACAATTTCCTTCAATCCCCCCATGGGGTGCTGATTCCTTGGATTGAGAAAACAAACCAGGTTGGTGGGTGCCCGGCAATTGAGAAGGAATCCCAGGGTGATTCCAGCCTTGGGTCTCGTTTTTCTGTCTCCAGGAATCTGTCAGAAAGCAGTGATCCCCTGACACTGTTCTCATCTTCTTCCCACGTGACGGCATGAATAGGAACAGATTGTCACTTCCTAAGTGGTTTTACAGCGGCTTGTTTAATGAGATGGGGGGGGGGGGGATGTTGATAGAAATTCTAATATAGATGTATTATTTGTGTGTGTTTTGTGTGTGTGTGTGTGTGTGTGTGTGTGTGTGTGTGTGTGTGTGTGTGTGTGTGTGTGTGTGGAGAGAGAGAGAGAGAGAGAGAGAGAGAGGGGGGGGTGTCAATTTTGTGTTTTTCACAAAATATTGATATAAGACATACACCACCACCATGTGTATTCATTCATGTTGGCCAGCATATAGGAAGGTGTACACGAGTAAGTATGTAATGCTGTATTGTATCTAACTATCAATCTATTTACTGATCTTATTGTCTATCTATCTGGGTCTCTGTCTGTCTGTTTGCCTGTGTGACTAGTTCTCCCTCTCTTTGTCTATCTATCTATCTATCTATCTATCTATCTATCTATCTATCTATCTATCTATCTATCTATCTATCTCTTCATTTAAATTACAGTCATC
The DNA here is from genome assembly GCA_030674155.1 of Stramonita haemastoma. Classification (NCBI taxonomy): domain Eukaryota; kingdom Metazoa; phylum Mollusca; class Gastropoda; order Neogastropoda; family Muricidae; genus Stramonita; species Stramonita haemastoma. Next base: position 6,314,518 of record CM060333.1, on the reverse strand, counting down.
CATTTCTCCCTCTCTCTATCAATATTACAGAGAACACTGACCTTAACGCTATCATGTCAGGCAGCTGAAAGAAACCTGATGGACACACACACACACACACACACACACACACACACACACACACAACACACACACATCACACACACACACACACACACACACACACACACACACACACAAACACACACACACACACACACACACAGGCCAAGTGTCTGGGGTACGTCCAAGACACTTCACAGCAGACACGAGTCCCAAGGTAAACATTGCCCTCCACTCCCGGACAACTTGATTACACAGCGCTGATGACACACACGTCTTGTGTGGAGACAGGCCAGGTCTCTTACAGAGGATGGCTTTAACGGAAAGTTTTCTTCATGTCAAGCCTTGATGTCTTCAGACCATTTCCCTGGGATGATGGATCAGAAGTGGCGCGGTGGGCTTGGCTGACAGAGGTGCCTTGATAGGTTGTCTGCGAGTCAGGGAAAGTGGTAGTGTATTTCAGTATGACAGCTTTTTGGGGGATGAATGGTTGTGCATTTTGTGCAGGAATGGTATTTTTCCCCCTGTGTCCTGTTTGCTTATTTTTCTTTTTAGTTTATCTTCTCTCTGTTTCTCTTTCTTACTCTGTCTCTCCCTCGATGCTTTACCTTCCCTGACCCTCAAGAGGGCAGGTATCCATTTACAACTGGGTGAACTGTGGGACTGTACTGAAGCCAAGGTGTGCAAACGGTCACCCATCCACTTGGTAATCACGGTCGATGCTGCTTAATCTTAGCTCGGGGAAAGAGAGTGCTCTGACCACTGAGCTGTCCCGTCAGGAAAAGGGTGACAATTGTTTTTCCTTCTTTTCTTTTAATTTTTGTTTTAAGTTAAAAACAACCCCCCCCCCCTGCATATCCACAAGTGTGCTTGTTTGGACACCATCCCCTGCAGCAAAGAGGGCAGGTACCCATTTACAGCTGGGTGGACTGGGGAACTGTACTGAAGCCAATGAGCGACTACTGAGCTATCCCGTTCAAATGAAAGATTGTTCAAATTATTCTGCTACTTAAGTCATGCTACATGAGACAAATGTGACCACGAAGACTTCAGGATGTTCCCAACTTTACTTCAACTTGTACATCAGTGGATCGGTGGTCTAGGTGGTAACGCGCCTTGCCTAGAAAGCAAAAAGTCCGGGTCGGAGTGTGCGGTGGTTCGTACCCCGTTTGGACCCCAAACTTTTTCCGAATCCATTAGACCATGAGTGGTGGTCTGGGCGCTAGACTTTCGGATGAGACGATAAACCGAGGTCCCGTGTGTTTTACACATCACTATTTAGCGCACGTAAAAGAGCCCACGGCGACAAGGGGGTTGACCCTGGCAAAATTCTGTAGTAAAAGCCACTATGATAGGGAAACCAATACAGTTGCATGCAGGAAAAAGAAAAAAAATGGGTAGGCGCTGCACTTGTGGCGACGCGCTCTCCCCGGGGAGAGCAGCCCGAATTTCACGCAGAGAAATCTGCTGTGACATAAAGTGGTATAAAATACACAAAAATACATATTTTGGGATCCCTCGCTGTCCCCTCCCTCAACACTCTACCCTGCATCTGAGCAAACTATCAATGTGCTCTGGAAAGACTTCGTGACAAGCGTGACACAGACAAGTGCAATTAGTATCAGAGAAGACTAGGTCGGATAGAAATAGCCACCACGTCCCCATCACCGATAAAAATTAATGGGGCAAACTTGTCCTTGTGCTGAAAACTGTGTGTGACGTGCAGTAGGGGAATATTTTTAAACAGAGAAGAAGAGGGGAAGAAGTCTTGAAGTTCTAGACATGCTGTAGTAAGGAGGTGAAGAAAAAGATTTTAAAAAATAAAGAGAAAAAAGAAGAAGAAGAAAGAATGAAAGAAAGCAAGAAAAAGAGAAGTCGAAGAATCCAAAGGAGAAGACCAAGAACACAAAAACAAGCAAAAGCTTGATGAAGATTTTTTTTTAAACATTGCAGATTTTGGAGAAGAAATTAAAGAAAAAACCTTGAGGGAATTGAAGAAGAAGAATTTCAAGAAAAATTCGAAAAAGAATTCGAAGAAGAAGAAGAAGAAGAAGAAGAAGAAGAAGAAGAAGAAAGAGAAGAAGAATTGCGAAGAAGAAGAAGAATTGCGAAGAAGAATTGCGATGAAGAATAGCGAAGAAGAATAGCGAAGAAGAATAGCGAAGAAGAATGCGAAGAAGAATTGCGAAGAAGAATTGCGAAGAAGAAGAAGAATTGCAAGAAGAATTGCGAAGAAGAATTGCGAAGAAGAATTGCGAAGAAGAAGAAGAAGAAGAAGAAGAAGAAGAAGAAGAAGAAGAAGAAGAAGAATTGCGAAGAAGAATTGCGAAGAAGAAGAATTGCAAGAGAAGAATGCAAAAGAGAATTGCGAAGAAGAAGAATTGCGAAGAAGAAGAAGAAGAAGAAGAAGAAGAAGAAGAAGAAGAAGAGAAAGAAGAAGAAAAAGAAAGAAGAAGAAGAAGAAGAGAAGAAGAAGAAAGAAGAAGAAAGAAGAAGAATTGCGAAGAAGAAGAAGAAGAATTGCGAAAGAAGAAGAAGAAGGAAGAAGAAGAAGAAGAAGAAGAAGAATTGCGAAGAAGAATTGCAAAAGAAGAATTGCGATAGAAGAAGAAGAAGAATTGCGAAGAAGAATTGCGAAGGAAGAAGCGAAGAATGAAGAAGAAGAAGAAGAAGAAGAAGAAGAAGAGAAGAAGAAGAAGAAGAAGAAGAAGAAGAAAGAAGAATGCGAGAAGAAGAAGAAGAAGCGAAAGAAGAATTGCGAAGAAGAAGAATGCAAGAAGAAGGAAGAAGAGAAGAAGAAGAAGAAAAGAAGAAGAGAAGAAGAAGAAGAATTGAAGAAGAGAAGAATTGCGAAGAAAGGAATGAAGAAGAAGAAGAAGGAAGAAGAAGAAGAAGAAGAAGAAGAAGAAGAAGAAGAAGAAGAAGAGAGAAGAATTGCGAAGAAGAAGAGAAGAAGAAGAGAAGAAGAAGAGAATTGCGAAGAAGAAGAAGGAGAAAAAAGAAGAAGAAGAAGAAGAAGAAGAAGAAGAAAGAAGAAGAAGAAGACAGAAGAAGAAGAATTGCGAAGAAGAAGAATTGCGAAGAAGAAGAAGAAGAAGAAGAAGAAGAAGAAGAAGAAGAAGAGAAGAAGAAGAAGAGAAGAAGAAGAAGAAGAAGAAATGGGAAAAGAAGAAGAAGAGAAGGAAGAAGAAGAAGGAAGAAGAAGAAGAAGAAGAAGAAGAAGAAGAAGAAGAAGAATTGCGAAGAAGAAGAAGAAGAAGAAGAGAAGAAGAAGAAGAAGAAGAAGAAGAAGAAGAAGAAGAAGAAAGAAGAAGAAGAAAAAGAATTGCGAAGAAGAATTGCGAAGAAGAATCGATGAAGAAGAAGAAGAATTGCGAAGAAGAATCGAAAAGAAGAAGAAGAATCGAAGAGGAAGAAGAAGAAGAAAGAAGAAGAAGAAGAAGAAGAAGAAGAGAAGAATTGCGAAGAAGAAGAATTGCGAAGAAGAAGAATTGCGAAGAAGAAGATTGAAGAAGAAGAAGAAGAAGAAGAAGAAGGAAGAAAAGAAGAAGAAGAAGAAGAAGAAAAGAATGCGAAGAAGAAGAATGCGAGAAGAAGAAGAAGATTGCGAAGAAGAGAGAAAAGAAGAAGAAGAAGAAGAAAAGAAAGGAAGAGAAAAGAAAAAAAAAAAAATGAAGAAGAAGAAGAGAAGAAGAAGAAGAGAAAGCAAAACAACAAAACAACAACAACAACAACGAACAATGGGAAGATGATAATAGAGAATTTAAGGAAAAAATGAGGAGAAAGTGAAAAAATGATAAAAAAACATTTATTGAAAGAAGAATCAGTGATGATATGTTGATGATGATGATGATGATGATGATGATGATCCGACGATGATATGATCGACGACGACGACGCGACGATGACGACGACGACGATGGAATGATGAGAGTAATATAAAAAGGACAATAATGATAATTCTCATCATATCTCTCATCAATCATACATCATCATATCATCATCTCATGAGGGAGTGTAGTCGCATGATGTTAACTCCAGAGGAAAATTTCCTCGGGATTCAAATCGGGTCAACAGATCAAGAGCGCATCAATTTAACCGTCAGGCCATCCGGTCTCCCAGAGTCCATTCAGACATGGCTCTCTGTCTCTCTGTCTCTGTCTGTCTCTCTTTCTGTCTGTCTCTCTCACTCTCTCTCACTCTCTTTCTCTCTCTCTCCCTCTCTCTATCACTCTCTCTCTCAGTCACTCTCTGTCTCTCCCTCTCTCTCTCTGTCTGTCTTTGTCTCTCTCTCTCTTCCTCTCTCTCTCTCTCTCTCTCGTCTCTCTCTCTCTCCTCTCTCTTCTTTCTCTCTCTGTCTCTGTCTCTCTCTTCTCTGTCTCTCTCTGTCTCTCTCTCTCTCTCTCTCTTCTCTCCCTCTCTGTCTCTCTCCTCTCTGTCTCTGTCTGTCTCTGTCTGTCTCTGTCTCTCTCTCTCCCTCTCTGTCTCTCTCTGTCTCTCTCTCCCTCTCTGTCTCTGTCTGTCTCTCTCTGTCTCTCTGTCTCTCTCTCTCTCTGTCCCTCTTTTTCTACTTGGACACCTCTTTGCCCAGGCAATCAGTGCACGGTACAGAGAAGTTTTGTCAGAAGAATGACAGTGTCAAGTGGGAAAAGTGTCAGAATTTCTGTTGCAGCAAAATGAGCAACACTTCCAAGGGGTGGGGTGGGGATGGGGGTTGGGGTTCGGGGTGGATGGGGGTGGGGGGTAGGGACGCGATAGCCTAGTGGTTAGAATGCTGCGCCTGCAATCTGACGACCCACGTTCGAATCCCGTTCAAAAGGATTTTTTTCCGCTGGAGTTAACATCAGTGCAGACTCCATTCCACTCCCTCTAAAATTCTTTTGGATGAGACTATAAACCGAGGCCCCGTGCGCACGTACGCACGCAGAACATCCTACGCACACGTTAAATCCTGTTCCACTTTTCGAAAGAGTAGGTCATTGTGTGCCGGTGGGGACATAACAAAATTGGCAAAACTACACACACGAGGAATGAATGTAAAAAATGGACATGAGTGTTTATTCCATTATCCTCGATATAAAAAAAACAAATAGATCAAAATAAATAGATAAGTACATAGGTAAAGGACATGATAGAAGAATCTACTCACAAGTTCTTTTATTCATTTATTTATTTTATTCTTTTATATCGAGGATAATGGGATAGCACTCTTGTACTTTTTTACATCCAGTCCCCGTGTGTATGCAGTTTTGTAAATGTCATCTGTTCCCACCGGCAAAGGATGGCCTACTCTTACGAAAAGCGGAACAGGATTTAACGTGTGCGTAAGATGTTCTGCGTGCGTTTGCACACGGGAGCTCTGTTTATAGTCTCATCCAAAGGGTTTTGGGGGAGACTGGAGTCCGCACTGATGTTAACTTCAGGAGAAAATTCTCCTCGACCGGGAATCGAACCCGGGTCGTCAAATTGTGAGCGCAGTGTTCTGACCACTAGGCTATCCTGTCAAGTTAGGAGATAGGTGCAAGGAGAATTGCAATCACAGCAAACGAAATAAATAAAGAAATGAATAAACAAAAGAAGGAAGGAAGAAAATAAGAAAACGAGGAAGATGAATGTGACGATGACGATGCTGTGTGTGTGTGTGTGTGTGTGTGTGTGTGTGTGTGTGTGTGTGTGTGTGTGTGTGTGTGTGTTCGTGCGTGCGTGTGTGTGTGTATGTGTGTGTGTTGTGTGTGGTGTGTGGTGTGTGGTGAGAGGAGAGAGAGAGAGAGAGAGAGAGAGAGAGAGAGAGAGAGAGAGAGAGAGAGAGGAGAGGGGTGTTCATGTGCGTGTGTGTCTGTCTGTGTGTGTGTGTGTGTGTTGTGTGTGTGTGTCTGTGTGTGCGTGTGTGTGTGTGCGTGGGTGCATGTGCATGTGCGTATGAATTGTATATATATATATTTTTTTTTTCTCTCTAGGAATAATGGAATATGTGCTTTAGCTACATGCAATCCCCGTGTGTATACGGCTTTGTAAATTTTGTCCTCCGTTCCCACCAGCGTAAAATGACCTACTTTTACGAAAAGCGGAACAGGTTTTAACGTGTACGCAAGATGTTCTATGTGCGTTCGCACACGGGACCTCGGTTAAAAGTTTCATCCGAAGGACTATATATATAATGCATGTGTGTGCGTTCGTGTGTGCGTATGTGCGTGCGTGCGTGGTGTGCGTGTGTGCGTGCGCATGTGTGTGTATGCGCGTGTGTGTGTGTGTGCGTGCATATGTGTGTGTGTGAGTGCATAATGTGTGCGTGTGCGTGTGTGTTTGTGCGTGCGTCGCACATAGCGAAGCACAAGTTTTTATGTGTCTGTGAGTTTCATTAGAGAAAGCAAAATGTATTATGTCAACAAGGATAGCTTTCTTCTTTAACTGTCAAAGGCTTCATCCACCATTCTTGAAAGGATGGCAAAAACTGCTCTTTTACTGTTACGTCATGGATTATTTGAAAATACTCGGACACATTATTTTTGTTGGACCCAACATAAAATTGCTTTCAATACTTTTTTGTTGGACCGAAGATAAGATTGCTTTCCACACCAAGAGCTACTTCAGAGGCGGTTCTCCAGAAGCTCTCTGATTGCGTGTTTGGTTTTACAAGATGCTGAAGATGTTGGGTATTATTTTGTTGGCATGTGTCATTTCAAGGAGCATGTCCGCTTTCAGCGTTTGTGTATTTGGGAAAACTTTATATTTTCCCAGCTTTTTAAAGGTTCATTCCGTTTGATATGTTGATATTGTTTGTATTCTAGTTTATTTTCTTGTTCAGCGTTATTTTGGTGTGATTCGGATCTGTTCTTTTTTTTAAATTCCTGTTTTCACCCTCTCATCACATAAGCATCAAGCTCAGGCTTGTTTTGTTGCAGCCTTACAACTAGCGATCAACAACCAACAATTTATTACAGAGTTTATATATATATATATATATATATATATATATATATATAATATATATATATATATATATATATATATTGAAGCAGAGACGAAGGCAGCCGGAATGACGTGGGCCGAGCTGAAGAGGATCTCCCAGAACAGAGTTCGTTGGAGGAGTGTTGTTGCCGCCCTTTGTTCTCAAGGGAATTCACAGGCATAAGTCAAGTATATATATATATATATATATATATATATATATATATATATATATGTATATGTATATATATATATATATATATATATATATATATATATATATATATATATATATATATATATATATATCAACCCATACATGTTCTGACTCTGTTGAACTCAATGCCCCTCTGAGACCTCTCAAGCTGTCTGTCTCTTTCTGTGACAGTCTGTCTGCCTGCCAGATAGGCAACCTCTCTCTCTCTCTCTCTCTCTCTCTCTCTCTCTCTTTCTTTCTTTCTTTCTTTCTTTCTCTCTGGCGTCTGGGTGATCTCCCTTAGATATAAGCAGGGTAAAAATTTGCTGCGTGTATTTTGGGTGTAAATAATCAAATTAATCAAGACAATGCCAGTTATTGGGTTACCAACATCGCTGGAAGTGACACTAGGTGCCCTGCTGCAAGAAAACTGCATCACCTCCTGGAAAGTCTGCGGAGAGGGCGGCAACACGATAGTTGTGTTACGAATGAGGGCTGGCTCAAATGATAGCAATATGGCGGGTCAACAAACACCTGTGTACTTTCGAAAAAGCCGCCCAGTCATGTCAACAGGGACCGAAGGCGGAATGAGGAGAAGAGACAGGCGGAGGAGAAGAGACAGGCGGAGGAGAAGAGACAGGCGGAAGAGAAGAGACAGGCGGAGGAGAAGAGACAGGCGGAGGAGAAGAGACAGGCGGAGGAGAAGAGACAGGCGGAGGAGAAGAGACAGGCAGAGGAAAGGAGACAGACAGAGGAGGCAAGTACATTTTTCGCTTCGGAAACTTCGCCAAGTTTGTTTGTGCCAACGCCCCCCATCACCCAGTCTGTCTCACACACCAACATGCCTTCCTCTCCAAACCACACGCCTCCGCAACTCTTGCTTCCCGCACGTGATTATGGCCGAGCGTCACGTGCTATCACGGTTCCTGCAGCTGACACAGTGACAGAACAACAAAGCAGGATTGACCTGGTTGACGTGTCTGTTCCTGACGTGACCACGGAGAAGGAGGACTACGACAAATACCTAGATGAGCTTCGGGATGCAGGCTACAGTGGAGATACCATAAAGGACTATGTGGGTGAGCTAAGAAACAGATCCCTGCAGAGAAATTGAAGGAACATTTCCAGAAATAAAGACTCTCTTCACGTGTACACCTCTGAAGAAACACCTGACACTATGTTGTGTGAAAGTGATGACATGGTCTTTCAGTTTACCTGGACAAATGACACTTATAACCCATCTGATTACTTTTGAGTTGCAAGACAAAACATCAGACACATGACTCAGGAGGAAAAAGATATTTATTCCAAGTTGCAGCTGTGGACACTTGCTGACCGTGAAAGAATCAAAGACAGAATAAGTGCTGGACTGGGTGTTCTGCATGTTATGATGGATGCAATCAGATTTTTCCTGGGTTAGATAGGCTGTAGTTGTGTGTGTGTGTGTGTGTGTGTGTGTGTGTGTGTGTGTGTGTGTGTGTGTGTGTGTGTGTGTGTGTGTGTTGTGTGTGTGTTGTGTGTGTGTGTGTGATGTGTGTGTATGTGTGTTCAAATTCATTTAACGTCTTTTCACAAAATGTGATATTAGACGGGAAGGGGGGGGGGGGGGGGGGGGAGTAGGTGGGTGTATGAGTGTCAGAAAAAGAGGGTGTGGTTGGCAATGTATGGGATAAAGAATTTCAGGGAGTCAATACTTGCTAAGTAAATTAAAAAAAAAAAAAAAAAAAAAAAAACCCACCTTTTTGTCACTAACCTATTGAACTACAGTAAGCAAAAACGGGAAATGCAGTTCTAACAAACTCTAACAAAATCAGTAATTCCAATGAAAAATATAACTAAATAGTTACTTAATTTCACATAAGAAAACACAAAATACCCCTCCCAGAAAAAGAACGGGAATACCCAAAAATAACTGCGAAAAATCAGCTACAATCAGCAACATCTCCTAGCCCTCGCCCCCCAAAACCAAACAAAGATAAACAACAATAAGAATACAAATACCCAGTACAGGAAAAAACAAAAACAAAAAACAAACAAACTTACAAACAAACAAGAAAACAAACGAAAAAAAAAAACCCCAAAAAACCCCATCCGATTAGAGCATCTTTAGAGTCCAAATCAATCACAATAACAAACCAACTGGACTATGAATCAGCGATCTAAAAAAGTCATACATAAGTGACAGATTGTTAAAGATAGCTGATGCAGAATTTACCATCAAAACGGGAATATGCCCTTTTAAGCTGCTGCATGTTAGTACATGATCTACTGTTATATCATTACCGCATATGCAAAAAACATTTCCAACATATTTTGTCTTAAAGCAATTCAATTTCCATCTACAAGCTAAGGAAACAATCTGCTTTGAACAATATACATCACGTTCTCGTGTTTTAACAAAAGACTCAAATTTACGTAATTCTTTGTGAGCACCTAAACACCCGAGCCTCATTTCCTCGCACTGAAATAACTTTTCTTGTGATTTTATTACAATATGATAACACTCTTGAAGTGAAAATGGGAGTACTAAATGTGACACCTCCAATGAACCCTTTGCTCCTTTCTTTGCTAGGATGTCCACTTTTTCATTGTAGTAAAAACCACTGTGGGATGGAATCCAACAGAAAGTTAGTTCCGAGCCCTTTAAAGATAAAACATGAATTAAATGACAAATTTCAAAAACGACTTCAGATCTAACTTTTGTTTGCCAGGAACTAATGGCATGAATTACAGATTTAGAATCTACACAAAACAGAATCTGAAAGATTATTTTAGGAAAACTAACGAGAAAATTTAGGGCCATCAATATTGCGATTAGTTCCGCTGAAAATATCGAGATATCTTTTCCAAGATGAAATTGGTTTTCAGTTTTTAGATCTGGTATAATATAAGCAGCACCAGCGTTATTGTTTAATACTGAGCCGTCTGTGAATACTTTTAAGTGATTGGGATAATTGTCTTCCAAATGAATTTTGGCATGAGAAGACACTAAATTGATATTGTCTTTTTTCGCTAGATCAATATAATCGATGTCAAACTTTGCTCTGTTGAGTTCCCAGAATGGAACTGGGGGCACTACATCCCGCTGTGCTATATTACCTGTTGGATTCAACCCAGACTTTGTAAAAATATCTGATGTGTATGTTCTCAATGTGGTATGTGATGATATAGATCTTGCTCTCTTTGGAAAATGGTTATCTGACTTAAGATTAATGACTGATTCCAAATCGTTTTGAACAGTCAGACTTCTTAATACAAATTTACTGCAAGCAACACTCCTATAATCTTCCAAAGGTAAAACCCCTGAGGCACTGTATGTTTTAAAACATGAAGCATGGATAGGTAGGCCAAGAGCAAGTTTATATGCCCTGCAGTCTATGCTTTGGAGTTTTTTCAAAAGATATTTTGGGGCACAAAAAAATACTTCCTGGGCAAAGGTTAATTTTGAACGAATTAGCGATGTTGAAAGATGCAACAAGGTGAAAATATCTTGGCCCCAAGGCTGTTTACTGACAATTTTCAAAATGCTTAAGCTTTTTCTTGCTTTAGTTAAAATGTATTCAATATGTTTATGCCATGTTAATTTTGATGTTAGAAAAACTCCAAGGAATTTAACTAATTGTTTATATTGTAAAATTTCACCGTTTATTTTAAAACTAGGCATTTCAATTGGATTTGCTCCATTATTAAACAACATCATGTGAGTTTTATCTCTTGATAGTTGTAATCCATTTTCAGTCATATAATTAGCAATAGCATTTAAATCGTTTTGATACAACTTCTTAGCATAATTTATAGATCTAGCAGAAGTGTTCTTTTTCATCGCAACTTTCATCCATACACATATATCATCAGCATATTGAGCCAATTCTACATTTTTTGAAAGATTGTCTGGCAAGTCATGCATCAAGATATTAAATAACATGGGAGCAATAACTGAACCCTGTGGAATACCCATTTGTAATAATCTTATAGATGAATATGTAGTCCCTATCTTAGCCTGAATTTTTCTATTTTCTAAGAAATTTTTGATAAAACTATATATCTGCCCTGACAGACCAATATTCTGGAGTTTAAACAGTAAACGTGAATGCCATACCTGGTCGTAAGCCTTAGTTATGTCAAAAAATGTTGCTAATAGACATTTCCGCCTCGCAAACTGATACTTAACCTGAGTTGTCAGCTTTACTAAATGATCAATAGATGATCTGCCTTTTCTAAAACCTGCTTGATTCACAGGAATAATGTTATTCTTTTCACAATGATATACAAGTCTGTTTAAAACGATTTTTTCTAACAGTTTACATACATGAGACGTAAGTGCTATGGGCCTGTAGCTATCCATATTTGTTATTGGTTTACCGTCTTTGTGCACAGGGACAATAATTGATTGTTTCCAAACTTGTGGTAATACACCACTCTCCCAACATTTTTGAAAAATTTTGTAAAGAATGTGTATCCACTTGTCTGGCAAGTGTTTGAGTATTTCATTTGAAATAGCATCGATTCCAACTGATGTTTTCTTGTGTGGTAAGGATGAGATTGCATCTTTTATTTCTTGGATGGTTAATGGAGCATTGAGGTAATGGCTGTTATCAGGAACAGGGTCGGCAAGATCGACTAATTTTTCTCTTTGGGCCCTGTAGATTTTTTGTTCTGGAGATAAGCCATCTAATCTACTTGTGTTGGAAAAAGAGTCTGCAAATGCTTCAGCCTTTTCCCTTAAAGAAGGGAATACGTTGTTTTGTAACTGAATTGGGTAATCCGGAAATTTTATGCCATTTTTTATTATGTTTAGTTGTCTCCAAATCTTCTTGGTATCCTTATGACTTGAGACTTCAGAATTGCAAAATGTTGTCCAGTAAGTTTTCTTAGCTTGCTCTATTACTCGGTTGCATCTGATATTAGCATTTTTCATAGCCTTGTGATTTTCACTCGACTTATCTTTAGTGTACAATTTGAACATTCGTTTTTTCTCATTAACTGCCTTTTCACACTCGACATTCCACCATACATTACCTAAATTACAGTGATTTTTTGTAGCACTTGTGTTTAGTTTTGGAATGGTTTCATTGGCTACATTTAAAACAGAATTGCAGAAAGAATTGTACATTGTATCAATATTATCATCACTAAATGTAGTTATGACTAAATTCTGTAATATGTTTTTGAAGGTGGGCCAGTCTGCTCTCTTATAATTATATTTTGGAATGAAGTCTGGGTCAGTATTTGCAAGGTTAAACTTTTCATTTATCTTGATACAGATAGGAACATGATCACTACCTAATGTTTCATCGTATACTTTCCATGAGTGTGACAACGCTATTTTGGGAGAAACTAATGTAAGATCTATAGCAGTTGGCCGATGCGTTGATACGTCAGGAATTCTGGTATAAGACCCATCGTTAAGCAAAACAAAAGGTGAATCTACTATGTTTTCAACAAGCCTGTTACTAGTAATGTGAATACAATCTTTT
>CM060333.1:6281855-6296855 GCA_030674155.1 Stramonita haemastoma | reverse complement strand
TTGATAAAGTACCTTGCTATCTAGGCAGCCATACTTCTGACTTCAGAGCATTTTATAAAGTACCTTGCTATCTAGGCAGCCATACTTCTGACTGCAGAGGATTTTATAAAGTACCTTGCTATCTAGGCAGCCATACTTCTGACTGCAGAGGATTTTATAAAGTACCTTGCTATCTAGGCAGCCATACTTCTGACTGCAGAGGATTTTATAAAGTACCTTGCTATCTAGGCAGCCATACTTCTGACTTCAGAGCATTTTATAAAGTACCTTGCTATCTAGGCAGCCATACTTCTGACTGCAGAGGATTTTATAAAGTACCTTGCTATCTAGGCAGCCATACTTCTGACTTCAGAGCATTTTATAAAGTACCTTGCTATCTAGGCAGCCATACTTCTGACTTCAGAGGATTTTATAAAGTACCTTGCTATCTAGGCAGCCATACTTCTGACTGCAGAGGATTTTATAAAGTACCTTGCTATCTAGGCAGCCATACTTCTGACTGCAGAGGATTTTATAAAGTACCTTGCTATCTAGGCAGCCATACTTCTGACTGCAGAGGATTTTATAAAGTACCTTGCTATCTAGGCAGCCATACTTCTGACTTCAGAGCATTTTATAAAGTACCTTGCTATCTAGGCAGCCATACTTCTGACTGCAGAGGATTTTATAAAGTACCTTGCTATCTAGGCAGCCATACTTCTGACTTCAGAGCATTTTATAAAGTACCTTGCTATCTAGGCAGCCATACTTCTGACTGCAGAGGATTTTATAAAGTACCTTGCTATCTAGGCAGCCATACTTCTGACTGCAGAGGATTTTATAAAGTACCTTGCTATCTAGGCAGCCATACTTCTGACTGCAGAGGATTTTATAAAGTACCTTGCTATCTAGGCAGCCATACTTCTGACTGCAGAGGATTTTATAAAGTACCTTGCTATCTAGGCAGCCATACTTCTGACTGCAGAGGATTTTATAAAGTACCTTGCTATCTAGGCAGCCATACTTCTGACTTCAGAGCATCTTATAAAGTACCTTGCTATCTAGGCAGCCATACTTCTGACTTCAGAGCATCTTATAAAGTACCTTGCTATCTAGGCAGCCATACTTCTGACTTCAGAGCATTTTTGCTCCTTCAAAAGGAGATTGCAGGTTTCGAATTCAAGAGCTTGTCATAGATGAAGGCAAATTCAACACACCGTTTTGCAATATTAACATAATTTTTGTGAGGGTCTTGGCAATTAGCTGACATCAATAACTGACACAGCTTTTGGCCTGGACCATACTACACGAAGTGAAGGTGATAATTATGCGAATGCGAATGCGAATTGTGTATTCAGATTTTAGGCCAGAGCCCCTTTCTGAACGGGGGTTACACATAATCATGAACAACAGCAATCAGAATATATTTCATTTCCCCCTACCATCCACATGTACTGAAGGTCTGCAACATATTTATAAATATGTATTTCTGATGTTACGATAACGCAGTATTTACCCTTTTCAATGCATTATAAACATACATGGCAAGATTTGTTAAAGATGCCTCATGTTTTGTCGACAGAAGAACATTTAACCTAAAGTTACAGGAATCATAATATTCTGATCTAATGAATTGCATTCTAAGATCATGTAAGGCTGGACAACAAAACAAAAAATGAGTTTCGTCTTCTTTTGCGTTATGACATAAACGGCATTTCAATTCACCTTCAGTGTTACCAAACCTGAATTTAGTTAGAGCACAAAGGTGATAATCATAACTACAATAAAGCTGGGAAAAGACGGCTTCCTGAACACAACACATCAATGCAATGTTTCCTCATCAACAGCAGCAAAGCCACTCTGCCTGATCTGAAACTATTCTTTTTCAAAGTAAAGAATCATCATGACATACCGAGTGAACAAGAAAATGGTCCTAAATGTTGAATCTGTGTGTGTGTGTGTGTGTGTGTGTGTGTGTGTGTGTGTGTGTGTGTGTGTGTGTGTGTGTGTGTGTGTGTGTGTGTGCGTGTGTGTGTGTGTGTGTGTGTGTGTGTGTGTGTTGTGTGTGTGTCTGTCTGTGTGTGTCTGTGTCTGTGCCTCTGTTTGTAACTGTACCCCACTTTAAGTCTCGGCAGATTTCTCTGTGAGAAATTCGGGCTGCTTTCCCTGTGAAGAGAGCATCCCACAGGAGCAGCGTTAATTCCCCATTGTCTTTGTTCTGTTCCTGTCTGCATGATGGGGGGTTATTTACCATCACGGTGGAGTTTTATGAAAGCATAATCAGACCAGGGACTACTGACCGTCTTGTTGCCGTGGCTCTCGGTACGTGTCGCACATAGAACCTCTCTGTGACGGAGAGCCTAGCGGTCACAACATTGCGCTGGCAATTTGACGACCCGGGTTCGATTCCCGTTCGAGGGGATTTTTCCTCTGGAGTTAACATCAGTGCTGACTCTACTCGCCCCCCCCCCCCCCCCCTAAATTCTTTCCGGTGAGACTAAAAACCGAGGCCCCGTGTACGAACGCACGCAGAACATCTTGCACACACGTTAAATCCTGTTCCGCTTTTCGTAAGAGTTGGCCATCGTGTGCTGGTGGGAACAAATGACATTTACAAAACTGCATACACACGGACACTGGATGTAAAAAAAAAGCATATGATTGCTTATTCCATCATCCTCGATATAAAATAATAAATAGATTTAAAAAACAAAATGAATAAAAAATCTTTATCGTCTCATCCGAAAGACTAGCGCTCAGACCACCACTCTTGGTCTAGTGGATATGGGGAAGTTTTGCGTCAAACGAAGATTAACTCGGACCCACTTTGGATCCGACTTTTTCTTTGTAGGCAGGTGTTTTGCTTCTAAACCACCGAGCCTCTGATCTGACACGCGCTCGCACGCGCGTGGGCGCGTGCGAATGTGTGTGTGTGTGTGTGTGTGTGTGTGTGTGTGTGTGTGTGTGTGTGTGTGTGTGCGTGTGTGTGTGCATTGACTGTGGGTGTGTATGTGTGTGGTGTAAGCATGCGTACGTGCAAGCATGCGTGTGTGCACGTATATATATATATATATATATATATATATATATATATATATATATATATATATATATATATATATATATGTTTCCGAGCGCTTGTGTGTGTATGTGTGTGCGTGCATACGTGTGCGAGCGCACGTGTGTGTGTGTGTGTGTGTGTGTGTGTGTGTGTGTGTGTGTGTGTGTGTGTGTGAATGCGCGTGTGCATTCAGACTAGTTTTTAAAAGAAGCGGTGTCAAAACACGGCTGATTGGAAAACGTTTCAAAGGAGTCATGGCACTAAATTACCTTTAAAAACGGTCAGCCGTCTTTGACATGGAATCCTTGAAATCGCCCATTTTCCACACCATTGATTTGCTAGTCTTTCAGCAATGATTGCAACGCAAGGATTCAAAACGGAACGAAGTCTCTTAGGAAAGCTACTGCCTAGAAAACGTCATTGAGTGACGTAACTACAGGGTGGAAAAAAAATCAAGCCTTTTTTTTCTGTTTCCGAAGTGCAGAACAAAATAGCTGCGACGTTCAACAAAGCCCCATCATTCAGAAACAAGAGACAGATTTTCATTTGACATAAATGTGTTTAGCAACAAAAGAAAAAAATGCACAGCAAAAGCCATCTGCTTTGAGAGTAGATCCCTTGCTTTTGTGGTTTATCCTGTTTTTGGTTTAAGGTGGGCTTCTCTTTCCATCTGCGAAGAAGACAGACGAAATGAATGTGAATACAATGCAACGGAATGATGATACATCAGCGAAGGATTCCATGGCTTTCTCAGCATGCCGCATCCTTTACATTGCTCTAAGATAGCTGCAAAGCCCTTCATTTCAGATCTGACAGCATCTTCAAAGCGAAGAATGATGACAGACTTAGAGAATATGGAAGAGCGTCTAAAAGAGTCTAGTGTTGCAAGCGCAAAAAACAAAAGCCTGGAATATGTTTTTTGTTCAGAATCTCATTTGTTTGCTGAAAAGTTTTTTTGTTTTTTTTCTTTTATTTCGATGATAATGGAATACGTTCTGATACATATTTTTTACATCCATTCTCCGTATGTACGCAGTTTTATCAGTTTTGTCATTCGTTCTCACTGACACACAGTGGCCAAATCTTCCAAAACGCGGTTTTAAATTGTGTGCAGGATGTTTTTCGTGTGTTCGTATACCGAAGAGAGAGAGAGAGAGAGAGAGAGAGAGAGAGAGAGAGAGAGAGAGAGAGAGAGAGAGAGAGAGAGAGAGAGAGAGAGAGAGGAGGAGGAATTGGAGGAGGAAAAGAAAAATGGGAAAACGTGAGAAACATCATTTCCAGCTTAGCATAAACAAACAAGTCATGATTTACAAACCTGATAACATATGACAAGACAAGCCCATTTCAGCGAGGTGTTTGTTATACCCCTTGCTTGTCTTGACAACTAATGGAAAGAGGGGCTACAGGGGAATAAACTGGGATATGACCAAATGCATGATCTAAAATTACTGGAAGAACAGGAGGAAGAAGAATTGCGAAGAAGAAGAAGAATTGCGAAGAAGAATTGCGAAGAAGAAGAATTGCGAAGAGGAAGAAGAAGAATTGCGGAGAAGAAGAAAAGAAGAAGAAGAAGAAGAAGAAGAAGAAGAAGAAGAATTGCAAAGAAGAATTGCGAAGAATTGTGAAAAAGAACTCCAAAGAAGAAGAATGCGAAGAAGAATGCGAAGAAGAATGCGAAGAAGAAGAAGAAGAAGAAGAAGAAGAAGAAGTAGTAGTAGTAGTAGTAGTAGTAGTAGTAGTAGTAGTAGTAGTAGTAGTAGTAGTAGTAGAATGCGAAGAAGAAGAAGAATGCGAAGAAGAATGCGAAGAAGAATGCGAAGAAGAATGCGAAGAATGCGAAGAAGAAGAAGAAGAAGAAGAAGAAGAAGAAGAAGAAGAAGAAGAAGAAGAAGAAGAAGAATGCAAAGAAATAGTAGTAGTAGAAGAAGAATGCGAAGAAGAATGCGAAGAAGAAGAAGAACAAGAAGAAGAACAAGAACAAGAACAAGAATTGCGAAGAAGAATTGCGAAGAAAAATTGCGAAGAATAATTGTGAAGAAAAATTGCGAAGAAGAAGAAGAAGAAGAAGAAGAAGAAGAAGAAGAAGAAGAATTGCAAAGAAGACTTGCGAAGAATTGTGAAAAAGAAGAACTGCAAAGAAGAAGAAGAATGCGAAGAAGAAGAAGAAGAAGAAGAAGAAGAAGAAGAAAGAAGAAGAAGAAGAAGAAGAAGAAGAAGAATGCAAAGAAATAGTAGTAGTAGAAGAAGAATGCGAAGAAGAATGCGAAGAAGAATGCGAAGAAGAACAAGAACAAGAACAAGAATTGCGAAGAAGAATTGCGAAGAAAAATTGCGAAGAAGAATTGTGAAGAAAAATTGCGAAGAAGAAGAAGAAGAAGAAGAAGAAGAAGAAGAAGAAGAAGAAGAAGAATTGCAAAGAAGACTTGCGAAGAATTGTGAAAAGAAGAACTGCAAAGAAGAAGAAGAATGCGAAGAAGAAGAAGAAGAAGAAGAAGAAGAAGAAGAAGAAGAAGAAGAAGAAAAGAAGAAGGCTTGCCCCCTTAGTGCAGCTGCTAGCACCTTCGGTTATACAGACCTGGAACGTCGCGGGATCGAATCCCATAAAAGTCATTGGATGCTTTGGTCTCCCGCCGGCTCCTACCCAGAGGGAACTTGCTAAGAGCTCATTAACTTAACAAAATAATTTTGAAAGTATTCCTCAAAATGGTCAGACGAACACTGCAGGTGTCTGTATTGAGGTGTCTGAAGAAGGCTTGCCCCCTTAGTGCAGCTGCTAGCACCTTCGGTTATACAGACCTGGAACGTCGCGGGATCGAATCCCATAAAAGTCATTGGATGCTTTGGTCTCCCGCCGGCTCCTACCAGAGGAACTTGCTAAGAGCTCGAAGGTTATTATTCTGACGAAAAACTAAACATCAATATTTATAAGTTTCTGTTTGGTTTTATTTATGTGTTCCCCACATTCAAAATGAACATGTATTTTAGGAGGTAATTTTGTGAAAGTAAGTACTTTTTTTTTCGTTTTATATTTTTTAGGTCCAGGTTGACACCGACATTATTATATCGTGATAGTTATATCGTGATAGTAAGCGTGGAGTACAGCCCTGTCAAAAAGTCTCAAAGCACATGTACTTCCATAGCAGCATCAGGGTGTCATCCTAAGTCTAACTGATCATCATGCCGTAAAAGAAAATTGTCTTCAATCCGGTATTCGGTGGTTCCGCTTGGTGTAACGGTGACCTGGTGCTTAGTTACTCTGTATTGCTCAATGTTCTTGTGTTGCTTGAAGGTTATTATTCTGACGAAAAACTAAACATCAATATTTATAAGTTTCTGTTTGGTTTTATTTATGTGTTCCCCACATTCAAAATGAACATGTATTTTAGGAGGTAATTTTGTGAAAGTAAGTACCTTTTTTTTTCGTTTTATATTTTTTTGAAACTCTACTTTGAACATTTGTTTTGCAAATTGTTTAGTATAGATTAAAGACTTACTTTGTTCACAGCAGTGCCAGGTCGTCAGTACAGGTTAAACAAAGAATGCTATCTCTTTTTATTCGTATTTTTATTTTATTTCAAGGACAATAGAATAAGCACCACATGAGCTTTGTTTTTTTACATCCATACATGACATACATTATTCTTGCGGCTATGCATGGCAAATCTTTCTGCTCAATACATTGAACTACAGAATTACTATAAGTAACCACTGGTTCAAACAACTTCTACTGGTTCTCCTCAAGGCACTGTTCTTTCCCCCATCCTCTTCACCCTCTACACCAAGGACTGCACTGGCTCTGATCTCATACCGTTTATCAAGCAGTCTGATGACTACTTTTGGAAGATCTGTCTAACGCCCATGCCACATATTCTATTATTATTTTATAATTCTTTTCTTCCGGGGAGAAGGAAATAAACACTCATGTGCTTTTTGCATCCAGTGCCCGTGTGTATGCAGTTTTGTAAATTTTATCATCCGTTCTCACATGCACGCAATGACCCACTGTTTGAACGTGTGCGCGAGATGTACTGCGTTCGTTCGCATACACGACTTTCATGCTTTGTTCGTAACTTACAGCTGCTCTTGTTTTGTATTGATTTGTTTTGTTTTGTATGTTACCCCATCATCACAGTCTAGTCGGTCTTCTCACCGGTTCTAATTCTCCGTTTGGTTTTTCCGATAAACCGCCTCCAAGCCAGTTCTGAAGAAAAACGAGGAGCCCTTCTCTGTACCCAGTTGTAATTTGTGTCGTTACAAGGACACTAAAATAGCTCTTTCTAGATAACTACACGCCGAATCCGTACATCTGCAGACAGTATTGGCATTTCAATTCTCTCTCAACTCAATCTGTCTGCAGACTTTGGTACTACTGACCGCAATACTCATACTTCGAATGATGAATCGGTTCTGTCACACTTTCCGTGTCGCTGGTGTTCTGTGACGTTTCTGACCATATCTTTCGGCTGTAGCTATCCGCACTGGTGCTGTAGTGCGTTTGCACTTTAGACCCTATTTCATAGAGTTACTGCTTCTAGGGGGACGAGATAACTCAGTGGTCAGAGCGCTCGCCTTCCCCCAGCCAAGGTTAAGCAGCGTCGAGCGTGGTTGCCAATTCATTGCATGGGTGACTGTTTGTATGCGTTGGCTTCAGTAAGTTCCCCCAGTTCCCCCAGCTGTAAATGGGTACCTGCCTTCTTTAGGGTCAGGGAAGGTAAAGCAGCGAGGGAGAGGAGATGGGCGCCGCCCTCAATATGCTGGCCCCTAGAAAAGCTGAGGTCTCTCACGCCTCGGTCTCCTACGACCACACAGGTTATGGGACACCTTTAACTTTTTTTTTGCTTCCAAAAGGGGTCCATATTTATCTGCTTGTAGATTGTACTTGAAAATGGGTTTTTTAAAAAAATAAATCATTTTCATCGCCCGCAAAGCCGCAGACTCACAGACCCACAGACACACAAACGCAGGCACATATATTTCTACTGCCCCACACCCACACCCACAAACACGCACCCGCGCGTGCGTGCACACACACACACACACACACACACACACACACACACACACACACACACACACACACACACACACACACACACACACGCACGCACAGAGGACATCTTGCGCACACGTTAAATCCTGTTCCGCTTTTCGTAAGTGTAGGCCATTGTGTGCCGGCGGGAACAGATGACAATATTTGCACCACTGCATACACACGGGGACTGGATGAAAAAAAAGCTCATGAGTGTTTATTCCATTATCCTCGATAGAATAGAATATAATAAAATAAATAAAATAAACACAGAGCACATAAACACATTTATACCCACCACCCCCTACAAACACACACACACACACACACACACACACACACACACACACACACACACACACACACACACACACACACACACACACACACACACACCTATGCAATGTTACAAATGAACTCGCTAATGACTTCTTAACTTGAGCGAAAAGCAAGACAGGGGCTACATGCATATCATAACATTTCCAAAGGTATCCGTCCAGACGTCAGAGACTCTCTCCTACTTCCAAAAAAACGTATAGTTTTTTTTTCGGTCAGCCAGTTGTTATTGTTGTTACCAATAACACACTCTGCCTCTCACTTCTCTGCCCTATCGAGTGTTTGAGGCTGCAGTGATCCCTGAGTGTGGATATAGACAGGTCTGGCTGTGGAGGGAGGGGCGGACGCAGGAAGCAGCGTGTAATTTGATGGGGTAAAGGGAAAGAACTCCTTTTCCAGTGCTCCCCTGGATCTGAGCAATAAAACGAAATGATTTATATGATGAAGGCATACGAATGGTCGTATACGCATAAAGATCACCATTTTGGTGAACGTTAGAGCTCCAGCTCCGAACAGAAAAAAATAGGAACACATATTACTAGATCACTACTAACGCATATTACTGTTCAGGGAGGAAGAAAAAGAGGCAGACCAAGGAAGAGATGGGAGGACAACATCAGCGAATGGACAGGCCTACAACTCAGCCAATTTTTTAGAAAGGCAGAACAGAGAGAGGAATGGAGGGAACTGGTTGTCAAGTCTTCAGGGGTGCCCCCACGGTCGCCAGACTAAGGGATTGATAGATAGATTACTAGATTATTGATATCCAATACATAATTACAAACTCCTCATGATCTGAGTCATTACTCTGTCAAATCATGGGGAGTTAGTAACTATGTATTGGACATCAATAATCTAATGAAGATGTGAAAACCAGAATAAAGAATGCCGTCGGTCCATATGAAGAGCTCCTAACTACAGTGAAAAAACGCAAGCTTAAGTGGCAGGGCACGTCACACGATCATCAGAACTGGCCAAGACAGTCTTACAGGGAACAGTAAGGGGAGGGAGACGAAAGGCAGACAGAGGAAAGATGGGAAGACAACATCAGAGAGTGGACAGGCCTTGGGTGGAACGACCTACTACGGAAGGCGGAGGACCGTGGGAAGTGGAGGAAGCTGGTTGCAAAATCTTCAGTTGTGCCCCCATGGTCCACGGGACTACGGGACAGATGAAGGTGAAGAATGATTTCAGTCATAGATGAAGCACAAAACACAAAACCACATGACATTTTTTTCTCTAGTTTTTCTATTTCAATTCATCACCACGACATAACTATTCAGGAGAGAAAAAATGTATATAGGATCTAGGAAGAACAGAAAAGAAAAACCCCTAATAATCCATGTAGGAGTACTCTGCATTTCCCTATTATAAAAAAGTGACTTTAACAAACACTGAGAAAGTAAGCTAAATTGGGGGCGGGGGCTCACAATTGTGGCTACTAAAATTACAGGCCAGAAAAAAAACAGAAGTCGAAGCTATAGACTAAATGAAAGATTAAAAAAAAAAACACCAAGAAGAAGAAATATGACGCTCCAACACGAAATGAGTCGCTAGCACCTGACCCGCTTTTCCCCTAGGATCCTTTTAGGCAGGTGGGGTCAGGTTGTTGATTTCAGATTTTGACTGATTATAAAACTATAGCCATTGTTCTACCTTGTAGTGAAATATCAAGTCATAATTGTGTATCCTTTTGCTTTGAAACGTGTTTTCAAAAATTACTAAGCCCTCATTCTTATCACCTGTTATATGCTAAACTTGTCAATTTCTCACTTTGTCATGTCCGCAGTCTATCATTTCAAGTTGTAATAACATTACATAGAATGGTCTGATTTTCAATCTTTTTGTTTTGTAGAGCCATTTTATTGCATATTATTAACATGTCGATAACTAAAACTCGGTGCAATGTGACTCATTATGTGGTGGAGCGTCACAAGTGTGCAGCAGAAACATCCCCCCTACAGCAGGAGGGCACAGAAAGGTGATTTCTGGGATGGAGGGGGGGGGGACAAATATTCAGAATTAATCCACAAATGACATAATGACATACAGGGAAAACTCTAAACAGCAATGAAAAAAGTAAAGGAAACAAAAAGCCTGTGGGACTTTTAAAAGTATTAATGAGCGCTCGCTTTCCCCAGTCAGGCTAACAGCGTCGAGCATGGTTGCCAGTTGGATGGGTGACCGTTTGCGCGCCTTGGCTTCAGTACAGTTCCCCCAGTTCACCCAGCTGTAAATGGGTACCTGCCCTCTTTACGGTCAGGGAAGGTAAAGCAGCGAGGGAGAGGAGATGGGCGCCGCCTAAACATGCTGGCCCCTAGAGAAGCTGAGGTTTCTGATGCCTCGCTCCCCCTACGACCACACAGGCTATGGGACACCTCCTAGGAAAAAAGAAGTTAGTTTTAACTGGAGCAGAGCCTTAGACATGGCGATGGCGACAAGCAAACAAGGAAGAACACAACTTGGATCGGTGGTCTAGTCTTTCGGATGAGACAATAAGCCGAGGTCCCGTGTGTAACACATCATTATTAGCTCACGTAGAAGAATCCACGGCACAAGAGAGTTGTCCCTGGCAACTCCCTGGAGAGTTGTCACAAGAGAGTTGTCCCTTTTCTGTAGGAAAAAGCCACTCTGAGAGGGAAATAAATACAGTTGCAGACAAGACGTTTTTTCCAAAATGGGTGGCGCTGCACTCGTGGTGCAACTGTTTCCTTCAAAACACTGACAGTACATGTTGTCTCAGGAGACAGTCATTGCTTACCTTGAGGCATCAGTACTTTCAAAAACATGAGTGAAATTGTCTGGTGAATTGCTTCTATAGTTGACTTTCTGTTGCATGTAAGCCATTCAAGTCACGCAGTACACTCAATACAGGGAAATCAAGGAGAAAACAGCAATGAATAACCGAGTGACCAAAGAGTCATAGCCACTGGTGACTGCATCATTTGATCTGAGACTCTTTTGTCTTCACAATACATTCAGCAATTTCCCTGATTGACCGAAACATCTCTCTCTCTCTCTCTCTCTCTCTCTCTCCTCTCTCTCTCTCTCTCTCTCTCTCTCTCTCTCTCTCTCTCTCTCTCTCTCTCTCTCTCTCTCTCTCTCTCTCTCTCTCTCTCTCCCTCTCTCTCCCTCTCTCCTCTCCTCTCCCTCTCTCTCTCCCCTCTCCCTCTCTCGCAAATATATATATGTGTATATAGATAGATAGATAGATAGATAGATAGATAGATAGATAGATAGATAGATAGATAGATAGATAGAAGAGAGAGAGAGAGAGAGAGAGAGAGAGAGAGACAGAGACAGAGACAGAAACAGACAGAGAAGACAGACAGAAAGACACACAGACATGTAGACAAACAGTGAGTGCGCGCGGGAGACAGTTACAGAGAGAGAGCTATTCAGACAGAACGAGGGACTTTCTATCAGGCCAGACATCCAGAAATAATGGCGTCTGCCAAAACTTTTTGTGTGTGTGACGGTAAAGTATGTCTGAAGAAGACACACGTCAAAACGGCTATTATAGCAGCACCACTGCAGATAAGGACCACCAGAAAGTGACGTGCAGCAGTTGACTTCATTAGTTTGTCCATCAAGTCACCTCCGTGCGCGCAATGCCAGTACAGTACATCCCCGGCGTATAAATAAGCCAAACGGGGACAGGCCAGGCAGGAGAGATGTGACTGGACACAGAATGACCACACGGGAGGTCAGTAGCCACTGGGGGATTGCATCGTTCTGCGTCGTCCAAGATACTAATCGTTAGAAGTGCTTGGGGTGATTTTCCTAATGGACAGAACTGCTATGTATACTGAGGAGGGAGGGAGGGGGACGGAGGAAAGCAGGAAAGAGAGAGGGAAGGAAGAGGGGGAAAAAGAAAGAGAGAAAGAAGGAAAAAAGAAAAAAAAGATACAAAGAAAAAAAGAAAGAAGCAAAAAAGAAAGAAGGAAATAAAATTTAATATAAAAAAACAGACAAAAAAGAAAAGATAGACGGAAAAAGGAAGAAAGCAATATATGAAAGAAAGATAGAAAACCAAAAAGAAAGAAGGAAAAGAAATAAAGAAAAAGAGAAAAGAAATCAAGAAATAATAAAACAAACGAAAGAATGCAAAACAGAAAGACAGATAGCAACATTAGAATCTTACAGCTTGAAAAGCAGTAGGAATTAAAAATGTGAGTACAAAAAGTACATGATAAAACAGCAATAGGTCAGAGAAATCTAAAGTGGGGGGATACAGACTACGAGAAAGGCAAAGGTTTCTTCTTCTTCTTCATCATCATCAAATGTTCCGACAGCAACTATTGTTATCTGTCATATATATGAAAATGCATTGCGCTGCCACTAAGCGCCTGACAAGTCAGGCCCAGCACATCCAATATCGGCATGGCAGAGAAAATCTTTTCACTCTTCCTTGAAAAAAAGGTAGGAGACTGGACCAAGAAGGGATGAAATAGACGAGAAGGAGGTGACAACAAGACAAGGAACAAGGCAGAAACAAAGAGAGGGATAGAAGAGAGGGAATTGCTGGCACGGAATTTCCAGAAGGTGGAACCGGTTGTCAAGTCTTCAGGGGTGTGTGCCCCCAGGTCGCCAGACTAAGGAGGATAGATATAGATAGATAGATAGATAGATAGAGATAGTAGAGATAGAGAGATAGAGAGATAGAGAGATAGAGTAAGAGAGATAGAGAGAGATAGAGAGATAGATAGAGAGATAGAAGAGATAGATAGATAGATAGATAGAGAGAGAGAGATAGAGAGATAGAGAGATAGATAGAGAGATAGAGAGATAGATAGAGAGATAGAGAGAGAGATAGAGAGATAGAGAGATAGAGAGATAGAGAGAGATAGAGAGAGAGATAGAGAGATAGATAGATAGATAGATAGATAGACAGACAGACAGACAGACAGACAGACAGACAGACAGACAGATAGATAGATAGATAGATAGATAGATAGATAGATATGATAGATAGATAGATAGATAGATAGATAGATAGATAGATAGATAGATAGATAGATAGATAGATAGATAGATAGATAGAGATAGGGATGCTTACAGGCCCCTAGCATACCCACGGGGAGAAGCAAAAGATGTACTCGTTTCTACATAACAGACACTTGTATAGTTCTTTACCTAGGGGTAGGACAACAATCTCACAGACACAAACATGGATCGTGGTCTAGGAGGTAACGCGCCTTGCCTAGAAAGCGAAAAGTCCGGGTGGGAGTGTGCGGGGGTTTGAATCCCGTTTGGGCCCAAAACTTTTCCCCTTCCATAAGGTCATGTGTGGTGGTCTGGGTGCTAGTCTTTCGGATGAGACGATAAACCGAGGTCCCGTGTGTCACACATCACTATTAAGCGCACGTAAAAAAAAAACCCACGGCAACAAGGAGGCTGACCCTGGCAAAATTCTGAAGAAAAAAGCCACTCTGATAGGGAAACAAAGACAGTTGCAAACAGGGCAATAAATAATGGGTAGGCGCTGCACATGTGGCGACGCGCTCTCCCCGGGGAGAGCAGCCTGAATTTCACGCCGAGAAATCGGCTGTGACAATAAGTGGTATAAAAAAAATAAAATAATAAATTATCCAATGTAAAGAAAGACAGCATAATCATCAGAACTGAGGGAATTAAGAGCAAAGATTGTTTATTTTTTATTTGTTCTTCTTTATTGAAGACAAGGGAATAAGCACTCACATGCTTTTTACGTCTAGTCCCCGTGTGTATGCAGTTTTGTCAATTTTGTCATCTGTTCCCACCAGCACACAATGGCCTACTCTTCAGAAAAGCGACGCAGGTTTTATCGGGTACAGAAGATGTTCTGCAGACATTTGCACACGGGCCCCGGTTTCTAGCCTCATCCGGAGCAGAGGAGAGAGTTTGATAGTACAACTATAGTACGAGTGTACAATAGAGAACTATGTCAGTTTTTGAGGAAAAATACACTCTTGCATTAATGAATATAACATTTCTAGGTGAAATTGCAAAGCTAGTATTACAAAGAGAGAGAGAGAGAGTGATTTGATTTGATTTATTCTTTTATACCGAGGATAATGGAATAAGCAATCATGTGCTTTTTTTACATCTAGTCCCCATGTGTATGCAATTTTGTAAATGTCATCTGTTCCCACCGGCACACGATGGCCTACTCTTATGAAAAGCGGAACAGGATTTAACGTGTGCGCAAGATGTTCTGCGTGCGTTCGCACACGGGGCCTCGGTTTAAAGTCTCATCCGAAGGACTTTTGGGGAGAGTGGAGTCAGCACTGATGTTAACTCCAGGAGAAAAATGTCCTCGACCGGACTCGAACCCGGGTCGTCAAATTGCCAGCGCAATGTTCTGACCATTAGGCTATCCCCCCCCCCCCCCCCTGAGAGAGAGAGAGAGAGAGAGAGAGAGAGAGAGAGAGAGAGAGAGAGAGAGAGAGAGAGAGAGAGAGAGAGAGAGAGAGAGAGAGAGAGAGAGAGAGAGAGAGAGATGAAATCAAATAAAATCAAATAAATCAAATTAAATCAAATCAAATCCTTTAAGTTTGAGGATAACAAGGAAGCATCCATATGCTTGTTGTTTTTCTACAACCAGTCACTGGCC
>CM060333.1:6264355-6276855 GCA_030674155.1 Stramonita haemastoma | reverse complement strand
CACAGTTTTTTTCTGGCTTGCATATTTGAGTAAGTGAAGAGTTATTGTGAAAGGTGAGGTGGGGGTAGCAGGTATCTAAAACAGCGTAACAAAGAGGAGGAATGGTTTTGGTGAAACTCGAAACAGAAGCAGAGTGGAGACATAATAACCTAAACAGAAGCAGAGTGGAGACATAATAACCTAAACAGAAGCAGAGTGGAGACATAATAACCTAAACAGAAGCAGAGTGGAGACATAATAACCTAAACAGAAGCAGAGTGGAGACATAATAACCTAAACAGAAGCAGAGTGGAGACATAATAGCAGAATAGAGAATGAAAGAATATAGTGTATAATCGTAAGTAAAACAAAAAATCAAACAAGAGTATTAATGATCTCGGCTAGAACATAACGGAACAGAAAATGAAAGAGCACAGTGTATATACGTGGCTACAAAAAACAACAGTGGGTGTGTACCATTGCCAGATCAGACGTGGGGTGGGTAGCATTCCATAGTATAATTATAACGAGAAGAGAAGAAATTCAAAAACACTGGCTGAACTTACAGAAAACAAAATAAAGGTAAAAGAGAAACACAACTATATACCCACCATAGAGGACGTTTAAATCAAATATAATTATCTTGAACAGATGCAGGTTTTTAAAGAAGGGAGGGTTGATTCATAAATGTCAAGCACTCTATAAAAATACAAAAGAATAATTTTACAGGAGCTTGTACATAGCAAATGACATACCTGGAATGACTAGAGGTTTGCGGAAAAGAAAAGTCTTAACGTCATTGAATATGGAAAGCAGCCATGCTGTAGTCACCTGACAAATAGAACACATGACAGACACTTAAAACAACTGAAATTGCTGAAAAATATCTTTACCAACGGTTGAATAGAGAAAGGCTTCAGTGGTAACAGTAACAAACAATTTCTAGGTGTGGTAATGTAGTGATAAGTACACGAGAGTAAAGGGGTTTTGATGACAGCAGCAGGAGGGGACTCAGAAGAAAATACATTCATAGTCAGTTAAGGTGGGAGGGGAAAGGGGTGGGGGTAGCCTGGTGACTAAAGCCTAAAAGACACCACGACCTGACCACCCGGGTTCGGGCCAACAGCCACGAAAGTCGCCCGTTTGAGGAGATTTTTTCCATGGGGTTTACACCAGTACGATACCCACTCTAACAAAACCCTTTAGATGAGACTATAAAATAATGGTAATAATGATGGTGATAATAATGGTAATGACAACAAAAATGCGTTATGATAATAGATCAAATTGAGAGTAGTGTTAGAATTCTTTAAAGTATAAAGCGCCAACAAATACACATGTGCGCGCTTGTCTATTTTGTCTATTTGGCTATAATTATGGTGTTTTTATTTTATTTGTTTTGTTTTGTTGTTTTTTCGTGGTGAAATGACTTTTGACAGCTTTCTGAAAGAGCTCTAAAACTTGACTACGATGCTAAATTTGGTTAACAGTTAAAACATGTTATGAAATAGCGGAGTTTCTAGGGTTGTTGTTAGTGTGTGTAGGTGTGTGTGTGGTGTGTGTGTGTGTGTGTGTGTGTGTGTGTGTGTGTGTGTGTGTGTGTGTGTGTGTGTGTGTGTATACAGATGTGTGGGCGCGCGCGTGTGTCTGTGTGTGTATCTGTGTGTGTCTGTGTGTGTCTGTGTGTGTACGGGTGTACGGGTGTGTGGGCGCGCGCGCGCGCGCGCGTGTGTGTGTGTATGTGTGTGTGCGTGCGTGCGCGCGCGCGTGTGTGTGTATGAGTGTGTATGTGTGTGCGTGCGTGTGTATGTGTGTGTAATATTTATTGCGTTATTTTTTATCGCGTTATTCTTTACTACGTCATTTTGACAACCATATGTTAATATGGCAACTATATGTTAATACCAAGATGATAAAGGGTTCACTTTGCTGTGTCCCTTGCCTTAAATCTGTTCCATGCTTGCCCTATTTGAGTATCGAATTTTGTTGAATTATATTGCCTTTTTCTGTCCTACTTGATTTTGGATTGGAATGATTGTTTTTGTTTAATATGACTGGTGGAAATGGAATGGACAAATATCACTTGTCAGAGTCAACCCAATGATTGTGATGGTAAACTATGCACATATCTCAGTGTGCGTGTAGATGAATATAGCTATTGAGAAGCTCTGTTACAATGACTGAAGTAATGATGTTATGGAGATGATGAATGCAATGTGTTGGGCTGAGGGTCGAAGTGATGATAGTTGTTTTTTCTAGGTACTTGGGTCTATCATATTAATAGAAAACCACTCGTCTCTGGAAAACCGTGTGTGTGTGCGTGCGTGCGTGAGTGCGTGCGCGCGCGTGTGCGCAGTTGAGAGTCGCGTGCACCGTACCGCCTGGAATGGGACTTTTTTTTTTTTTTTTTTTTTCTCTCCCGGGTGGGAGGGGGGGGGGGGGGGGGGGGAGGGGGGGGGGGGGGGGGGGGGGAGGGGGGAAAAAGAGTTCACTTGTTTGTGGTCCTGCAATTTCACGAGGGGAGTCTTCCCCCTTTTCCCCATCCGTAAATTCTGAGGGCTTCAGCATCTCACTCTTGTTGGTTACAGCTCGTGCGTATATGTGTGTATGTATATGTAGGTATATATATGTGTATGTGGTATATATGTATGTGTATATGTATATGTTTATATATATGTGTGTATATATATGTACATATATATATGTGTGTGTATGTGTGTGCATATATGTATGTATATGTATATGGATGTGTATGAGCGAGTGTGTGTGCGTGTTTATTTTAATGTAGCACAGCGTACAAGCGTGCCCAGGTTTCCTCTGCAGGATATGTAGGACAATGATATACTTTTCTCTTTAAAAGTCGGAGGGGGTGGGGTGTCTGCATGTGTATCTTTTTTAAATTATTTTTTAATTTTATTTTATTATTATTGTTGTTGTTTTTTGTTATTATTTTTTGTTATTGTTGTTGTTGATATTATTATTGTTATTATTATTTATTATTGTTTTTTTTCTCTCTCTTTTTTTCAAGTGTGTGTATGAATGCGTGCGCGCGCGTGCGTGAGTGTGTGCATGCGTGTGGGGGGGTGTGTGTTTGCGTGTGTGTGTGTGTGTGTGTGTGTGTGTGTGTGTGTGTGTGTGTGTCTCTGTGTGTGTGTGTGTGTGTGTGTGTGTGTGTGTGTGTGTGTGTGTGTGTGTGTGTGTTGGTTCGCCCCTGGGCGGAAGCAACATCATTCGAAGTAGGAGTAATTTATTTTGCTGCTTCCTTATGAGGTGACCGATGTTCCATCTTCCTCTTCTGCAGGAATCCATTATCTAACGCAAACGGTTGGCCATGGGTTTCTCTCTCTTCTCTCTCTCTCTCTCCTCTCTCTCTCTCTCTCTCTCTCTCTCTCTCTCTCTCTCTCTCTCTCTCTCTCTCTCTCTCTCTCTCTCTCTCTCTCTCTCTCTCTCTCTCTCTCTCTCTCTCCTCTCTCTCTCTCTCTCTCTCTCTCTCTCTCTCTCTCTCTCTCTCTCTCTCTCTCTCTCTCTCTCTCTCTCTCTCTCTCTCTCTCTCTCTCTCTCTCTCTCTCTCTCTCTCTCTCTCTCTCTCTCTCTCTCTCTCCTCTCTCTCTCTCTCTCTCTCTCTCTCTCTCTCTCAGTAGGCTTAGTATTTCACAGGCTGCTAAGATGTATGTACCACGATTGCTTTATTGATACTTAGCATTGAGTGTTCAACCAACAAAAAGTTTCTCTCCGACCCCCTACTGTTGGTGCTATTGCCAGTGGCGGCTCCTGTAGTCGGTATGATGCAGTAGTAGCTAGTTGTAATGGTAGTGGTGATAGAGTGGATGGGGGAGATAACAGTAGCAGTTAGTAATGGTATCAGTAGTAGTTACAGTAGTTATGGTAAAGAATCAATGCAACCCGAGAGATGGCATGCCTTTGGCGCTCCCACTCAGGAGATGCTTGGTAGACTTGCTGAGGGATCCCTGGGTGTACCCGACCCCGTCTCCCCAACACTGGGTGCTGGCAGCCGCCTCCTTTTGTTGGTCTCCTGGCCGGCTCCCTCCCCTTCTGTGTGCGTGTGCATGCTTGGAGGGGACTGTGAGGGTTTTGTTTTGGTTTTGTTTTCCTCCCCCCCCCCCCGAAAAGTTGTGGATATGCTATTTGGATACACTGCCACTGATAATGTCAATAAAGGCATATATGTGTGTATGTATATAATGTAAGTGTGTAAATATTTTTTCACAGAATATGCTCCTGCCCCGGTTGTTTTTGACTCGTGTATCTACAGTGGCGCATCACATTGATATATAATTATGATTTAATCTTTGTGTGATCATCCAAGTTTGTCCATTGTGAATGCATGTCAGGTTTGCTGGTAGTTTTGACTTGTAGATCAAGCTGGTTTTTGAGGGATTTGATTGTCATTTGTTACCGGGGTTTTTTTCTCTTCTTTATTTTCCACACGATTTTTTTTTTCTTCCTTTGAGTATACTGGCTTCATGAGTCTTGAGTGTTTGTGGTGTGGCTGGACATGGAATATTGATATTAGATTTTGGTCTACTGTGACTTAGTGGATCAGTCTCAATGTGGTCCTTCTGGCTGGCTGGGCTGTAAACCCCATGACGCATTCTCTAGATTTTTTGAGCAGACAAGGTCCACATAGTTTTTGACTAGACAATACATATTCCTTTTGTAGCATCTAACAATTGTACTTGATGTGAAAATATTGCTTTTTTGCTGGATATTTTGTTACAAAGTGTTGTAGAGTGGAGTAATGTCCAGCTTTGTCTTCTTCCATCAGGACTCGGCCATGTGGTGGTTGTTGTGGTCAGTTGTACTTTAAGCCCCCGAATTAGAGACATAGATTATTGTTGTGAGATATGGATTTTGAGCACTAGGGCTCACCTGCGTTAGTCAAGTAACAAGAGTTTTCCTATAGTTTTCTTTTCTGTTTTTCTTAGGTGTGGATTAGTGTGTGTGTGTGTGTGTGTGTGTGTGTGTTGTGTGTGTGTGTGTGTGTGTGTGTGTGTGTGTGTGTGTGTGTGTGGGGTGTGTGTGTGTTGTAGAGTGATGGGAATGAAAACGTATGACTGTCGTGGGTGGGAAGTTTCTTTTTCCTTTGATTTAAGTGTATGTGGATATGTGAATTTGATACATTTGAACATGCTACTGTGTATGGGTGTCAGTGTGATGTTTTATATATTGCTAACATGTAAAGTGAGATGTACTTTTTTCTGTTTTCTATTTTTCTTTTGTGTGTGTGTGTGATTTTATACAATATAATTATAAACTGTAGAAAACTAAATGGATAGTTCTGTGTCAATTGTTTCAGTAAACTGTCAGGGCCTTAATAACAGTCAGAAGAGAAGAGATATATTTCATCATCTAAGAAACAAAAAGCATTCGATATATTTCTTGCAGGATACTCATTTTGAAGAAAAAATGGAGCGTTACATCCTTTCGGAGTGGGGATACTTAGGGTATTTTTCTAGCCATGCTTCTAATGCTAGAGGGGTAGCAATTCTTTTCAACAATAATTTCGAGTTTAAAGTAAAAAATGTTGTTAAAGGTAAGGGAGGAAACAGTCTAATGGTTAAAGCTGAAATTGAAGGAAGCGATTTTCTCTTTGTCAATGTTTATGGTCCAAACAGAGATGACCCTGAGTTTTATAATGTCTTGACAGAAAAAATAAAAGAACAAGCTGTTAAAAACATAATTATAGGTGGAGATTTCAGTTTGGTGCTCAATCCAGCAAAGGATTACTATAATTATAAAAATGTCAATAATCCCAGAGCTAGGAATGCAGTAGAATATATGATAAATGAATTAGACTTGAATGATATCTGGAGAGATCTAAACCAGGATTGTCCTAGGTACACCTGGAGAAGAAATAACCCATTTCAGCAGGCCAGACTTGACTTTTTTCTTATTTCAGATGAAGTTGTTTCTTTAGTCAGAGATGCAGATATTGATTTCGGATATAGGACAGACCATTCTATGATTTTCTTACAGTTAAAATTTTGCGACAAAATTAAACATAGTACCTTCTGGAAATTTAATTCTTCTCTATTAAAAGACAAATCATATCTAGACGAAATTAACACAGAGATTAAAACTGTATTAGAAGATTATGTAGCGAGTCCATATGCAAGAGAAACATTAGACACAATTCCTCTATCGGAACTGCATCTCACAATCCCTGATGACATATTCCTTGATTTTTTATTAATGAAAATCAGATCACGCACTATCTCCTATGCCACTATGAAAAAGAAAAAAACGAATGAAGAAGAATCTGAATTGATAAAAGCCATTCAGCAACTTGAAAAAAAAGAGGGAAGAAATGAGGAAGATATAAAGTGTATAGACTCAAAGAAGGAACAGTTAAAAGGTATAAGAGAGAAAAAAATAGAGGGGGTGCTTTTAAGATCTAGAGCAAGATGGATAGCTGAAGGGGAAAAAGTAACGAGCTACTTCTGTAATCTAGAAAAACGACATTTTGTAAACAAAAACATGGCTACACTAACTGATAGGGATGGTAATACACTAAACACTCAGAAAGATATTTTGCAAGAAGTTAAGACCTTTTATGAAAGGTTATATAAACTCTCTATTGTAGAGCCTTGTCAAATAAATGATCTTGTAACACATGTTCCACAACTAGATGCTGAAGAAGCAAAGGATTTAGAAGGGGAAATTAGGTTAGAAGAAGCATCTTTAGCATTAAAAAATATGAAAAATAATAAAAGTCCTGGCACAGATGGGTTTACTGCTGAGTTCTTTAAGTGCTTTTGGGGTAAAATGGGTATTTTTGTAGTGAGAGCATTAAATGCTGGATTTAAAAAGGGAGAACTAAGTTGTGTTCAAAGGCAAGGTTTAATTACATGTATACCTAAAGGAGACAAACCAAGAACTCTGATAAAGAACTGGAGACCGATAACCTTACTAAATGTTGTATATAAAATTGGATCAGCATGCATAGCTAACCGTATAAAAAATGTATTACCTAAACTTATTAATGAAGATCAAACTGGTTTCATACGGAATAGATATATCGGTGACAACATTAGACTTATTTATGACTCAATAGCTTATCTAGAAAAACATCAATTACCTGGACTTTTGTTGAACATTGATTTTGAGAAAGCATTTGACTCAGTTAGTTGGGATTTCATGTTTAAAGTACTTAGGGCATTTGGTTTTCAACATGGAGTATGTAAATGGATAGACATATTTTATAGAAATACCAGAGCTTGTGTTATAGTCAATGGTCAGGTCTCTGAGTGGTTTGATATCGAACAAGGTTGTAGACAAGGAGACCCATTATCTCCATATATATTCGTCTTATGTGCAGAAATACTGGCTATAATGATTCGTGAAAATAAAGATATACGTGGGATAACTATTAATGATATTGAACACAAACTCTCTCAGTATGCAGATGACACAGAAATCCTTTTGGCAGGCGACAACAAATCGTTCCAAACTTGCATTGAAATAATAAATATATTTGGGTCTAAATCTGGGTTAAATATGAATCATGGTAAAACGAGTGTAATCTGGTTGGGGAGCAAAAAAAACTCAGCAGTTCGTTTTATGAGGCATCTAGGTATGGAATGGAATCCACAAAAATTTAAAATCCTGGGAATCTGGTTTACAAATGACCTACAAAACTGTCCGCATTTAAATTACTCAGAAAAACTAGAAGATGTAAAACACTTGTTCAAAATCTGGGCTAAAA
Source organism: Stramonita haemastoma (assembly GCA_030674155.1). Lineage (NCBI taxonomy): Eukaryota > Metazoa > Mollusca > Gastropoda > Neogastropoda > Muricidae > Stramonita > Stramonita haemastoma. The sequence goes on along the minus strand of CM060333.1, from coordinate 6,269,150 downwards.
GACAGCTAACACCCATAGGTAGGATAGCAGTATTAAAATCTCATTTTATCAAAAATTATTCATTTATGGATGCTACTACCTAATCCACCAGACGAATTTTTCCATACCTTGCAGAGCTACTGCTATAAATTTGTTTGGAACAATAAAAAAGATAAAATTAGTAGAAATGTTTCACATAAAAGTATTAAAAATGGGGGTCTTGGATTACCAGAATTGAAAACATTAGCACAATCTTTGAAACTGACATGGCTAAAAAAACTCCACATGACAAAGCACAAGTGGCAAGCTATTGCAGATGACAACTATCCACTGATCAACAACATTTCAAAATATGGACCAGAGATCGTTTTAAAATTTTGTAAGTCAAATGCATTTTGGACGGGCGTTTTTTGTGCCTACAGAGAGTTCTTTTACAAAGTTAACTGTATTGATTCTTGCGAGCTGTTAGCAGAACCAGTTTTTTTCAATAAAAGAATACAGACAGATAACAAGTGCATTGCAAATAAAACATGGATTAATAAAGGCATTCACTGTATAGGAAACTTTGTACTTGAAAATGGGAATCTGATGTCATTTGAACAATTTAGACTTAGATATGATGTGAACATAGATTTTGTTACTTTCACTGGTTATAGATCAGCAGTATTAAAATTCATCAGAAAAACAAAGATTGTAATACAAGACAATACTTGCTCAAGTATGCCTACCTGTTTTAAAAAGCTAAACACTGTACTGAAAGGGTCAAAGCCCTTTTATGAAGAATTAATTGGTAACAATAATCACCCAAAAAGTTGTACAAAATGGGATGAAAAACTGAATATTGAAAATGACTGGAAAAAGTGTTTTTTGTATGTTCATAAAATTTCTGATGTCAAAATGAAATGGTTTCAACTTAGAATAATTCACAGGTGTTTGGGTACCAATGTTATTTTGAAAGAGATGGGTGTGACTGATAGTAATTTCTGTAATTTTTGTAACGCAGCAGTAGACAGTATAAGACATATGTTTTGGCAGTGCACAGATGTACAGAGTTTTTGGCAGGCACTTACTGAAGTGATGAATTAAAAATGTCATAACGTTCACAATCTGCATTTAACAGAGTGCCTGGCTATACTAGGGTATGACAGAAATATTAATATTGATGACAGTTTTTATTTTGTTCTTCTGGTGGCCAAACAATACATATACCATTGTAAATTGAATAATAGTCGACCTGTACTTCATGCATTTATTAATACATTAAGATACAGATATCGTACTGAGGAATATATTTCTCGTAAAAATTTCTCCCATAATAAGTTTATTACTAAATGGATCCCATATCAACCTTTGGTTGATAACAGTGGTTAAAGCCGTCAGCATTTGTAAATGACACTCTCATCCAATACCCCTCCAGTGGAGGCCCAACGCACACACAGAGAAAATAATAATAATAATAAATAAATAAAATAAAATAAAATAAAATAAATAAATAAATAAAAATTTAAAAAAAAGAAAAAAAAGACTGATACTAGACATACACGCGCACACCTGATTTTGTTTTGATGTATATGTGTGTATATATATGGGTGTACATAAATTATATGTATGTATATGTGTATATATAAATCAACCAACATATGTTTTGACTCTCCTGAACTCTATATCCCTATGAGACCTCACTCTCTGTTCCTCTCTCTCTCTCTCTCTCCTCTCTCTCTCTCTCTCTCTCTCTCTCTCTCCTCTCTCTCTCTCTCTCCTCTCTCTCTCTCTCTCTCTCTCTCTCTCTCTCTCTCTCTCTCTCTCTCTCTCTCTCCTCCCTTTCTTTGTTTCTCTCTTTTTTTTTCTAAATTTCTTACTTTCTTTATTTTATTATTATTATTTTTTTATTATTATGTTTTTTTTGCTCTTTCACTGTTAATAAAACCGTTGATATGTTCTTTCATTTTGTATAAATATGTAACCAAAAAAATGAATAAAAAAGTTTGAAAAACAAAACAAAACTGAAAGCCTGTGTGCAAATCATGAGGATTATCTTGCAAACACGTCAAAACCCGACCCGCCCTTTGGGAGAATAGGCCATTGCTGCCAGTCGGAATGGATGACAAATTTGATAGAAAAAACACTTACACACTGGAGTCGGTTTTAGCCATCATCTCCGAATAAAGCTACATCAGTGGCGGGCAAACTGCCGCATAGGGAAAATCTCACCATTCGTAAACCTAGCAGCTCTGACCTTGGAAGGAAAGATCGGCAAACACAAAAGAGAAGAGAGAGAGAGAGAGAGAGAGAGAGAGAGAGAGAGAGAGAGAGAGAGAGAGAGAGAGAGAGAGAGAGAGAGAGAGAGACAGACAGACAGACAGACAGACAGACAGACAGACAGACAGACAGACAGACAGACAGACAGAGACACAGGCAGAGACAGAGACAGACATAGACAGACAGAGACAGACAGCGCTAGAGACAGACAGACAGAGACAGACAGAGACAGACAGACAAACTAACAGAAAGACTGAGATAGGCCAACAGACAGAGAGAAGTACAAGACATTTTGTAGATTGCTTTCTTTTCCCCAAACAGTGTGATGAAGTATGTCTGAAGAAGGAGAATGACTTTGCTGACTTTGAGGATGTGTCTAGCAACTCTGGACATGGGAAAGCAACTATGTGGCAAATCACACATCTTCTTCTTCTTCTTCTTCTTCTTCTTCTTCTTCTTCTTCTTCTTCTTCTTTCTTCTTCTTCTTCTTCTTGCATGCTTTCTCTGCTTCTTGCGTCCTCTTCCGTGTTTTTTTCTCTTCCATATCATTTACTCACTTAATCATACAATACAAGTCAAAATGTCAGCTTACTGAAGTAATGGCAAGTCAAGATGTCAGCTTACTGAAAGAATGACAAGTAAAGATGTAAAGCTTGGTGAAAGAATGGCAAGTCAATATGTCAGCTTACTGAAAGAATGGCAAGTCAATATGTCAGCTTACTGAAAGAATGGCAAGTCAATATGTCAGCTTACTGAAAGAATGGCAAGTAAAGATGTCAGCTTACTGAAAGAATGGCAAAGGGGATGATGTGACTGGACAGAGAATGACCAACAGAGGCCAGTAGCCACTGAGTGATCACATGGTACTGTCCAATATTCTAATTTTTACAAGTGCTTTGGGTGATTTCCTCAATTGATAGTTCTGGCAGGCATGCGATCGACGAATATATATATATATAATCGTCGATCGCATGCCTGCCAGAACTATCAATTGAGGAAATCACCCAAAGCACTTGTAAAAATTAGAATATGTAAAGCACTTGTAAAAATTATAATATGCACATATATATATAATAAATATATATACATAGAGAGAGATAGATAGATAGACAGATAGATAGATAGATAGATAGATAGATAGATAGATAGATAGATAGATAGATAGATAGATAGATAGATAGATAGATAGATAGATAGATAGATAGATAGACGAGATGAAAGGGGAGTAGAGTAGAGTAGAGTAGAGTAGAGTAGAGTAGAGTAGAGGAGAGAGAGAGAGAGAGAGAGAGAGGAGAGAGAGAGAGAGAGAGAGAGAGAGAGAGAGAGAGGAGAGAGAGAGAGAGAGAGAGAGAGAGAGAGAGAGAGAGCTCAACTCTGAAATGGTTTATGATGTGCCTGCAGTTTGTATTTTGTATGAGACAAAGTATGGACATATCAGCCATCATTCCATTGATAACTTTCTTTACAAGCCTATTATCTTTTTTGAGGTATCCTTGGAAGCTGTAATGACACGATGTGTCTCAACAAAACACTATGTCTCAATTTCTGACATAGTGCGTGGGCCCAAAGGGTGTGGGTGTGGGTGTGGGTGGGTGGGAGGGAGGGGAGACATTGCGCATTATGTTCCCCTGGGGATTTGTACACTATGTCATAAGTGTGATAATGCGTGAAGACACCCTCTTCCCCGGGGAGAGGGGTGGGGTAGGGGGTGGGGGTGACGCATGCACGTTTTTTACAGATTGTGACATATTATGTTACCTCCCCCATGTAAAAAAAAGAACACATTTTTAATCGATGTAAGTTCAATATTTTATGACGCACTACTTCAGCATTTTAGAAGCTCCTCCCACATTTTTGTCAAGTTTCTGACTTCAGTTCGGAATTTTGACTTTTTCAGAGCTCAGAGTTTCTCTTCTCTCTCTCTCTCTCTCTCTCTCTCTCTCTCTCTCTCTCTCTCTCTCTCTCTCTCTCTCCCCACTTGCGAAAAATGTTTTTCCGAGTGAGTGTGCCGCGACAAAAAACGTGCAGAAGCACACAGAGCAATCCGTGATGAAAAAGTAAACAAACAGGCTCCGTCTCCCTCCGGTTTATTCTTACACACCCCGCCCAGTCTAGTGTATGCTGCAAACCGTGCACAGATTGACGCTCCAGCTGATGTGTCCATGTGCGATTTATGCCCTCCTTTTTCAAGAAGCTGTTTTGACTATCAGCAGATTGACTTGACACAACATGACACAGACAGACAGACAGTGACAGTCAACTTTGACAATATAGAAAGTGATCAGTTGTGTGGTGAAGTTGGGAATGGAGGGAAGGAATGTGATAGTGATGATATGCATGCAGAAGTAAGGGCAGGGGAGATGTGTGAGAAAGAAAAAGAGGATGGTGAGGAAGAAGATAGTCGGTCTGGTTCTGAATGTGTGGAGAGTGAGGCAGAATATTCGGGTGAATGTATAGAGGGGCAGACATGTGAAACCAAAGAAACCATGAATGGCAATATTTTGAACAGCTTAAAAGAATTCAATGACCTGTTTAATAATAGAGTGGATAATTTTTT
>CM060333.1:6254355-6259355 GCA_030674155.1 Stramonita haemastoma | reverse complement strand
GGCATCACAGTTGGACGTTAGCTGCCACACTGACAGAGGCTGACATGCTCCTCCTTCTCCACTAACTCCGGTCTTCACTGGCCCTGCTGACGTCATGGATTCTCGTGCCACAGGATTCGGTGATGTTGCCCAAGAGAGAAACTGGCGGTCTGCCTTTTATTTATTCCCCCTCTGTCTTGTCTTGAAAGAGGGGGTATATTTATAAGTTTATATTTTGACAGAGCGCTCGCTTTCCCCAGTCAAGTTAAGCAGCTTCGAGCGTGATTACCAATTGGATGGGTGACCGTTTGCGCGCCTTGGCTCCAGTACAGTCCCCCCAGTTCACCCAGCTGTAAATGGGTACCTGCCCTCTCTAGGGTCAGGGAATGTAAAGCAGCGAGGGAGAGGAGATGGGCGCCGCCCTCAATATGCTGGCCCCTTAAGAAGCTGACGTCCCTGATGTTTTGCTGCCCTTCGACCGCCTAGGTTATGGGACACCTTTACCCTTTACCTTTTACCTTATATTTTGGTCTCGTAGCGTATGACATGCATATCTTAGTTTCTTTTCATTTAAGTGATTATCTTTTTTATTGTGGTTCCCAGTTCGTGCAATATGCTTTTACTTGTTGTTGTATCTGTCCAACTGACTCTAAGCAGCCTTTCCATGAACCCCACGTCAACTGCTTCGATTCTTTTTTGTTTTTAACTTTTCTTTATGTCCAGGATTCATAGCCATATCAGTTCTCTTGGAGATATTATCGAGGTTTAGTGATGTTCTTTTAGGGGCTGTCTCAGCGTCACTAATGAGGGGTTCTGGCTCAACTCAAAGTTGTTTGTGTGGAAAACAAAAAATGTATCATTAGGAGGTGCAGTTTCTTCTTGCACGTTGAAGAATGCTCTGCCTTGTTCATGGCGTAGTTTGAGAACACTTTCTGGCTCCGTTAAAGCAGAGTCTCCGATAGAATTATCAATGCAGAGAGTTTTGGTTTGAACCTGTTTCTGTGATTGATCCTCCGTGTTGAAAGAATTCTCACGATGTTCCTTTCTTGGTGCGCTCATTAATCTTTGCACATTCCTGTTCCAGCCAGTATTTCTTGTCTCTTTGAAACTTACTCTTGATTGCTCTCTTTAATACTGATCATCTTCTCTTTTTTTTTTTTTTTTTACATGATATGTCGGCTTTGCTATTTTTTTTTGGACAAGTTCCAATACCTCGTCATTTATAATGGTTTTTTCGTTGTTGTTGTTGTTTTTTATAGTTTTTCTTCTGCTGCTTCAGTAATGATTTTGTCATGTTAGTCAAAGTTTCATCTGGTAACTTATCAATTTTTGCTTATGTCTCTAGCATAGTGATAAAAACAGTTGCTGGTTTCATTTTGGAAACATGAGGCAAGGGTTCAATTTTGATGTTTTTCAGTATCAAATTCAGGGGTTGGGATTTATTGTTAAACTGTACCCTTAAAACTAGCTCCTTTAAATCAAAAGTTTACAAATTTTTGAAGAAGTTGGAGAAATATTTCGTGGATAAATTGTAAAAAACATTTGTTTTGCTCAGAATTATACGTCATCTGGCCTACTTTGCTAAATTGTTATTCTTAACCTGGTTATTTTGTTTATCTTTACTTGTATGTTTGAATTGAGCGCATACTGTGCTGTCCTGGTTTTGTTTGTGTTGAGAGGGCTTGACTTTTTTGATATATCATTTTCAATTTTTAGTTCTTCTAAACACAGATTTACAGTGTCTTTTTTATGTCATGTGGCTACATATTTTTTGTTGGGGTAGGATAAAAAGAAAAGCTTAAACTGATTGAATCGTTTACCTTCAATAAAAAGCATTTTGACTTGACTCCACACACACACACACACACACACACCACACACACACACACCACACACACACACACACACACACATACACACACACACGCGCTCACACACATTATCTATATATAGATATAGATATAACTATAGATATAGATATAGATAGATATATAAATGCCCAGCATATAGTTAAAAACTAAAGTACATTTTAAAATTTCTTTTTTGTGTTGTAGTTTGCTTATATTCACGTGTCTGTCTTTTACTGACTGCTGAGTCAGGCCAAGTTGATACATCGTGCATGCAAACTACTATAGAACAACGCATTCCAAACTTTGGGGGAACACCCACAGTGACACCATTTTTTCCTCCCTCCAAGAGATTTCATGTAATGTCTGAAAAGTTGCTAAAAACATGTATTGTTTTTGTGTCTAGAAAGTTTTCTTTCTTGGGAAGAACAAACTGTGTGTCTGTAGAGCACATAAATCTCTGACAGTAACTCAGAAAAACGGCAAAACTCCTTCCACAAGATGCACGATCTTGTTTTATTCCAAGTTCTCTAAGGCAAAGAATACGCAACACGCAGGAGAATGCTAAATTATGATAGATAGAGTATTTCAAACACTGTACAAAGTGTAACAAAAGACAAACTAGAACACGACTTTCTCTTTTGGAGAGAGTTATAGTATTTGGCACTGTTTTTCGCTTTTTTTCAATTGATATCGTTTGGAATCCTTCAATGAAGGATTTCTTGATCTCTGTCCTTGGCTCTTCTTTTTTTTTCATCTTTACTTGTGTCTGTCTGTGTATGACTTTGTCTGTATTCCTGTCTGTCTCCCTGTTTTTCGTGTGCATGCGTGTGTGTGTTTATTTCATTTTCTTTTATATTTTATATCATTTGATGTCACAGCAGTATATATATATATATATATAGAGAGAGAGAGAGAGAGAGGAGAGAGAGAAGAGAGAGAGAGAAGAGAGAGAGAGAGAGAGAGAGAGGAGAGAGAGAGAGAGAGAGAGAGAGAGAGGAGAGAGAGGAGGAGAGAGAGAAAGAGAGGGGAGGAGGAGAGAGAGAGAGATGTAGCCAGGTGCGGTAGATCTAGTACCCGGTGTGGCAGATCTAGTGTGTGAGACTTAGGCCAACAGGAATTATCTCCCATACGTGTGTGTGTGTGTGTGTGTGTGTGTGTGTGTGTGTGTGTGTGTGTGTGTGTGTGCACGCGCGCGCGCGCGCGCGCGTGCGCTAGAGAGAGAGAGAGAGAGAGAGAGAGAGAGAGAGAGACAGAGAGAGACAGAGAGAGAGAGAGAGAGAGAGAGAGAGAGAGAGACAGACAGACAGACAGACAGACAGACAGACAGACAGACAGACAGACAGACAGACACAGTTTTATTGTCCATACAGCATTACAGCCCTGTAGACAAGGGGGAATAACAACTTCAGGTAAATTTGTGTAATTATAGTAACATTTTTCAAATTTTCCTCTCACTTCGCACTTACATATACTACTGCACATTCTAGTTGCCACGCAGGTCACACACACACACACACACACACACACACACACACACCACACACACACACACACACACACACCACACACACACACTCTACTCTCTCTCTCTCTCTCTCTCTCTCTCTCTCTCTCTCTCTCTCTCTCTCTCTCTCCTCCCCCCCCCCCCCCCCCCACACACACACACAACACCAACAGAATCAATAAAGGACCATCTAAGGACTAGTTACTCTGTTCCGTTATCTTTTTCCTATATATTCATTGCTTTTCCAATAAATTTAGCTAGACTTTCTATTTTCTCTTCACTGCTGACAGATAGAATATTTGCAACAGAATTCATATCAGCAATGCCTTTAAACACACTTAGCGCCTCACAGTTTCTGCGTTTATCAGAATATGCCATACAATGGAAAAGAAAGTGAACTTCGTCTTCTGTGGCATTTCGGCATGAAGGGCATATATTATCGTTAGAGTTATCTTCACTTGAAAACCAATACTTACAATTTTTAAGGCCACTGACTCTTAGCCGAAATCTACTGAGACTGATCTTGTACCATTTGTTGGTTATAAAAGACAGATATCTTTCTGTTTGAAAGACACTTTTGAAGGAACTGTACCACATATATTTGTCATTATTTTCTAAATCCGAATGCCAGTTCTGTTTGTAGCATGAAATAAGTCTATCTTTATATTCATTAATGAAACTATTTTCACATCCTACGTCTCTACTCAACCACACAATACCAAATCCATTCACACATTAAGTTTTCTGTACATTTGACACCCAATTGAGTCGACCAGTTTCATGTTGTAAAATTAGCATTTCATAAGCCTGTCTACATATTCTAGAAGCTGGTTGTTTAAGAAGTTTTAACCAGTATTTAATGCTTTTTATATATGCCCTTATGTATAACGGATATCTACCACTTTCCCCGTAAACTAGATGGTTTGATGCATGTGAAGGAACAGATAGAAATCTCTTTATAGCAAATGTGTGAACTTTTTCAATTCGCTTGCCTTCTTCATACAATCCCCAAACCTCAGATGCATACGTTAATATTGGTTCTATTTGAGTATCAAACATCTTCCAAAACAGTTTTAGATCTGTGGTATTCAGTTTTTTCATAGATTTCTGTATTTCCATAACTCCTCTTTTTCCTCTGTTACAAACATCTACCAAGGCACTATTAATGCTCAGCTTTGTTGTGAAACCCATCCCCAAATATTTATATGAATTGGTAACCTTAATTTCTTCATTCCCATACATCCACCTCTCCCTAGAACCTAAGTACCCTCCCTTTCTAAACACCATTACATTAGTCTTTTCAAGGTTGACAACCAAGCATAATCTATCTGCTTCTCTCTTAAGACTGTTCAACTGATTTTGGAGACCAATAGCAGATTCAGATAATAAGATAACGTCATCAGCAAACAATAATAAAAAATATTTCAACGTAGTATCAGTCATTAGTTGAATGCCATGCTTTCCTGTTCTGGATAATTCAAGAGCCAATTCATTTATGAATAAAGAGAACAATAGGGGACTGAGTAAACAACCTTGTTTTACTCCTTTTGGACAAGCAAAATAATCTGAATAATAACTCTTATCACGCACACATGCCAAAACAGAGCTATAAACACTTCGTAGGCCTTATGCATTTTTCCACATACACCACATTTCCTCAATACTTC
>CM060333.1:6246855-6249355 GCA_030674155.1 Stramonita haemastoma | reverse complement strand
TAGGCATGATGTGTATGATTCTATCAGTACAGGACATAGGCATGATGTGTATGATGATATCAGTACAGGACATAGGCATGATGTGTATGATGATATCAGTACAGGACATAGGCATGATGTGTATGATGATATCAGTACAGGACATAGGCATGATGTGTATGATGATATCAGTACAGTACATAGGCATGACGTGTATGATTCTATCAGTACAGTACATAGGCATGATGTGTATGATTCTATCAGTACAGTACATAGGCATGATGTGTATGATGATATCAGTACAGGACATAGGCATGATGTGTATGATTCTATCAGTACAGTACATAGGCATGATGTGTATGATGATATCAGTACAGGACATAGGCATGATGTGTATGATTCTATCAGTACAGGACATAGGCATGATGTGTATGATTCTATCAGTACAGGACATAGGCATGATGTGTATGATTCTATCAGTACAGGACATAGGCATGATGTGTATGATTCTATCAGTACAGGACATAGGCATGACATAGGCATGATGTGTATGATTCTATCAGTACAGGACATAGGCATGATGTGTATGATGATATCAGTACAGGACATAGGCATGATGTGTATGATGATATCAGTACAGGACATAGGCATGATGTGTATGATGATATCAGTACAGGACATAGGCATGATGTGTATGATTCTATCAGTACAGTACATAGGCATGATGTGTATGATGATATCAGTACAGGACATAGGCATGATGTGTATGATTCTATCAGTACAGGACATAGGCATGATGTGTATGATCATATCAGTACAGGACATAGGCATGATGTGTATGATTATATCAGTACAGGACATAGGCATGATGTGTATGATTCTATCAGTACAGGACATAGGCATGATGTGTATGATGATATCAGTACAGGACATAGGCATGATGTGTATGATTCTATCAGTACAGGACATAGGCATGATGTGTATGATTCTATCAGTACAGGACATAGGCATGATGTGTATGATGATATCAGTACAGGACATAGGCATGATGTGTATGATGATATCAGTACAGGACATAGGCATGATGTGTATGATTCTATCAGTACAGTACATAGGCATGATGTGTTTCTGACTTACTGCCGACAGGTCGTCGTCAAAGGAGGACAGAGGGGGGTGAGAATAAAGCAACTGAAAAATACTGAAGCAAAGTGCATTTCTGACAAGGAGCACTTATGTGTAATCATCATGTGATTTGCATGTCTGAATAGAATAACGTTGTTTTTTACTTTTGTGTAACTTATCTTAAGAAGGGTCTCTGCATAGTCAGTTATCACATTTAACCCATTTAAGTGAAAGCTGTAATCTTTCACCATTTGTCCAGACAGAGAAATTACTGAAGAATCTTCACCACACATTGAAAGTTTACCCTTATCCTTTCCCCCCTATTCTCTCTTTGCAATATTGTGACCGTTCAGAAAAAACCTAGTTCTTTGTCGCCTTTCTTTCTTATGCATCAAAGCAGAGCGTGCATTGATTTATAGACCCCAACTGTTAAACCTGGAGTGTGGGTGTATTTTAGTGTGACTGAACTTTCCCCAACAAAACGGTATCTTGAAAACAAATGTTGGTGATTCAATGAGGACATTACTTAAGTTAGTTCTAAATTTATTATTATCAAGTACTAACCATCTCTATTCTTACAATTCTTAACACGTTTTTTTCAGAGGGCCTGTTGTATTAAGGAAAATAATGCTGGATTTAACTTTGGTTTTTGCCAGTGGAAAAGGCATTAAACACTTCTTTCTGAAGTGGGTGAAATTAAAATGACTTGATGTTGTCAAACGACTATTTTTGTCGTGGATGGTCACAATCAAAATTAGAGGTTTAGGATTGATGTCAGAGGGCCTGAGTTAACATCGTTGGACACGTTAAAGTTAAATTATTCTACACACGTTTCCAAGTTTGTGCTGGCTTCAGGGGCATCAGAGAACTAGACTGCTTTCTAATTCCTGAGCCCACCTCATGTAAAAAGTGGTTGAGCCTGGATGAACTGTCAGGAAATGGGATGGATTTCCTCAAATCCCGCCCCCCCCCCTCCCCCTGACCCACTTTGCGCCCCCTCCCCACTGTCTGTCAGCATCACATTGGAGGCTGTGTCAAAAGGATTGATCTCGTGCTCCATTTCTCCTGCTTCATTACCGCTGCTGTCTTCAGTCACTTGGAATTCCCCCGTGAGGGGGCCTCTGGCCTCTCAGTATAAATATTATCCCCACTTTCTGGAAATGATGTGCCGGTAATTTCTTCTTTTCCGTGCCTTTCTTTGTTTCTGCCTCAGTCGTTTTCCTCCTCCTGTCACTTCCTTGTTTGTTCTCCGTCTTTCTGGTCTAGTCTCTTGTCACCTTCCAGAAAAAAAATTTGAAAGATAGCAGTTCTTACCCACGCTGGCGTGGGGACGGGATAGCTCAGTGGTCAGAGCGCTCGCTTTCCCCCAGTCCAGTTAAGCAGCGTCGAGCGTGGTTTC
>CM060333.1:6221855-6241855 GCA_030674155.1 Stramonita haemastoma | reverse complement strand
CATCTCCTGATCATTTCTGCACTCTCACGATCGCTTTCTGAGGCATTTCTTTTTCAGGAACGATCAAAGCGCACATGTGCTAGGCAAACTACGTCTCTGCTCACTGTATTGTTGATGTTGTTGTTGCTGTTGTTGTTTTGTTATATGTTGTCCTTGTTGTTATTACTGTTGTTGTTATAGTTGAATTAAAGTGAATGTAGTTGTGCTATTTATTTTACTACAAAACCACGCCTGTGAACTTCGTAAAACGAAAACAAGACCAACGACAGTGATGACAACAATAATGTGTGTGTGTGTGTGTGTGTGTGTGTGTGTGTGTGTGTGTGTGGTGTGTGTGTGTTGTGTTTGTGTGTGTGTGTGTGTGTGAATGTGTGTGTGTGTGTTGTGTTTGTGGTGTGAATGTGTGTGTGTGCGTGTGTGTGTGAATGTGTGTGTGTGCGTGTGTGTGTGTATGTGTGTGTGTGCGTGTGTGTGTATGCGTGTATATGTGTGGTGTTGCGAACGTGCGTGCGTATGTGTGAGGGGGGATGTGTGTGAGTGTGTTCGTGCGTGCGAGCGTGCATGTATGCGTGCGTGCGCGCGCACATGTTAATAATATATATTATAATATTAATATATATTATAGTATATACTAGATAGATAGATATGATATAGATATAGATATATATAGATATATATATGTATGTGTGGGTGTATGTGTGTGTGTGTGGAGTGTTGTGTGTGTGTGTATGTGTGTGTGTGTGTGTATGTTGTGTTGGGTAGTGTTGGTGGTGTATGTTGTGTTGATATGTGTGTGTGTGTGTGAGTGTGTGTGTGTGTGTGTGTGTGTGTGTGTGTGTGTTGTGTGGTGTGTGTGTGTGTGTGTGTGTGTGTGTGTGTGTGTGTGTGTTGTGTGTGTTGTGTGTGTGTGTGTGTGTGCTTAAAACTAGAGGTGTCCTTATGATATCAACACTACGAACTATTGGTTAACCTTCTTTTAATGATTTTGGAGACACATATTAAGTAAAACAGAAATGAGCATGACAAACTTTTGTTCAAGGAAAATCGTTATCTACAATAATATTAATATACAATTTTGTACACACAGACTCAAAAAAGTACTCCTCCTCCCCAACAACCTGGCAGAATACGTTGGTGACATGCTTTACGTGTTAAGAGCAGCCCATATTTCAGAAAATAGTTCCATTGTGAGAGTATTACCACAGTCATAGTCTCTGAAATAAGATAATGGTTATGAAACTAAAATACTGAAATGCCAGAAAGCCCTCTGTTATGCTACTTGTTAACGAGGTAAACAATGAAAACAAACACAGCTGTTCTGTTTACAGCCAGACTGAGACATCTGAAGCAGATGACAATATTTTTTTGTCAAAATGTGGAGGATGGATGTAGTACATATATCCTGAAGATTAAAAGACAGACTTCTGCCCCTTGATTCCAAGTCTTCACTTTCATGCTGTTATCTCACAGCACTAGTGTAACCTACTTGCAGTTCTTCTTCTCTCGCAATAAAATCATGTGACGATTAGCAGAGAGCTCTATATCCTTCATTTGCAAAAGCCACGTATGGATGTTGAGATCTTGCAATGGTCAACCATGTTTGGTAGGGTTAAGAAAGATGCTAAGCAAGAAAATAAAACACAATTTAAGTCATATACAAGCAGCATGAACTTCATGCTTCTTCAGCATGATAGAGTTACACAACAGGTCAAGGTGACCTCAGGATAATGCTTGGCAGATAAAGATAATTATCTTATTATAAAAAGGTGATGTGGGCACTGTCACACCTCTCAAATTAAAACTGAAATACAGCCCTAAGCTAAACTAATAATGTTGGCAACAAAACAGTACTAAGCTGGAGCATAAAGGACAGAAGAAACTTAACTGTACACACACTCACACACACACACACGCGCGCGCGCACCGCCAGCCACACACACACACACAGCACACACACACACATACACACACACAATAATAATATAATAATAATAATAATAATAATAATAATAATAATAATAATAATAATAATAATAATGGGTAGACCTGCACTTGTGGCGACGCGCTCTCCCCGGGGAGAGCAGCCCGAATTTCACGCAGAGAAATCTGCTGTGACATATCTATCTAGTCCTCTTTGTGCTCAGTAGCACATAAGGCCTCGACTAGAGCCCGCCACTGATGTCGGTCGGCTGAAATACGCTTCAGACGGCCCCATGTCCAACCCTTTTCCTTCATCTCCCTCTCTACTGTTCTCCTCCAAGTTTCTTTGGGGCGGCCTCTCTTTCTTCGACCGTCTGGAGTCCATCGTAGGGCGATTCTGGATATGGCTGTAGTCTGCTGGCGGAGCACATGTCCTATCCATCGCCAACGCCTCCGTTTGACTTGCGTGGAGATGGGTTCAGTTTCTGTTTTTCGGTGGAGTTCTTCATTGGTGATGGTATTCGGCCAAAAGATGCGTAGAATGCGTCTGAGGCATCTGTTTTGGAAGACATCAAGTTTGTTGCTGATGGTTTTGGTCATCTTCCATGACTCTGATCCATAAAGGAGGGTGCTAATCACGTTTGATTTGAAAATTCTTAACTTGGCTGTGATATAAAGTGGTATAAAATAAAATAAAACACACACACACAAACACACACAATCGCACACATACATCCCCCCTCCCCCACACACACACATCCCCCCTCCACACACACACACACATTACCCAAATAGCTGCACGAGGATAGAAAACAATCACACTAAATCAGACAGGGCAGTGCTAGGCTGAGAGAGAGAGAGAGAGAGAGAGAGAGAGAGAGAGAGAGAGAGAGAGAGAGAGAGAGAGAGAGAGAGAGAGAGAGAGAGAGAGAGAGAGAGAGAGAGAGAGAGAGAGAGAGAGGAGAGAGAGAGAGAGAGAGAGAGAGAGAGAGAGAGAGACTGTTGAACACTCTCTGGTAGTGTAAGGGGAGAAGACTGACTCTGCCAACACTCCCAGGAGATAAGAAGAACACACGTGGAAACTGGTTTCTCTGGCACCCGGGAGACTGGTTCTGTCAGAAGCATGAGACAGCGATGGTCGTCTGGACTGATACAGTTACCGCTAAAGTTGATGGATTGGAAGAGGGAGAGGGGAGAGGAAGAGAGAGGGAGGGAGGGAGAGGAAGAGACAGAGACAGACAAAGAGAGACAGAGACAAAGACAGACAGAGACAGACAGGCAGACAGAGAGACAAAATGGCAATTTCAGAGGAAGTGAAAGAGAGACAGACAGACAGACAGACAGACAGACAGACAGACAGACAGACAGACAGACAGACAGACAGGTAGAAAGACACACAAGACAAACAAACAAACAAACAGACAAATTAATAGCTGTTATGCAAAGACATGTCAACTGAAAGCGCCCCCCAAAATCCCTTCAACTAAAAGTTTCATTTCCAATAAATATTGCATTTTCGGTAATGGCTTCAACACTGTATTCAAACCAAATCAATATCATCCACAGCTAGGTGGTCAGGCCATCCGTTTGGAGTACACAGTCTGCAGCCGAGATGAGTGGAGGAAACGGGCATTGCCAAAGCAAGAGGTTCCGAGTCATACTGTGCCATTACATGCCATGCCATGCTGTGCGGTGTGTGTCGTGCTGAGTCACTGCGTACCGTGTCTGGCATGAGCCATTCTTACGTTCTGAGAAAAAAAAAAGTGCAGCGTGCTTTTTCGTTCTTTTACAGTTTTGGCCTTGACCTTCTCTCATAGCGCTCACGTCTATCCAGCATTGTGCGTTTTTAAAAATATTTTTTATATTCCTCTCTGTCTGTCTGTCTGTCTGTCTGTCTGTCTGTGTCTGTCTGTCTGTCTGTCTGTCTGTCTGTCTGTCTCTCTGTCTCTGTCTCTGTCTCTGTCTCTCTCTCTCTCTCTCTCTCTCTCTCTCTCTCTCTCTCTCTCTCTCTCTCTCTCTCTCTCTCTCTCTCTCTTGTTTGTATGCATGTATTTATGTATGTTACATGTATATATAATTTTGTGTGTGCATATACATATATGTATTTATATATATATGTATTTATATATGTATGTATGTATGTATGTATGTATGTATGTATGTATGTATGTATGTATGTATATATGTATATATATATATATATATATATATATATATATATATATATAATGAGAGAGAGTATTCATTTACTTATTCATATTATAGTTATTCACATTTCCATTCCATATCCTCTTTACTGTTGCATTCTTTCACCACACTTCTTTTATTATTCTTTTTTTTTTGGGGGGGGGCGGGGGGTACTGTACGACATGGTTACTTCCCTTGACACCCTTATATAAGACTTTGATTAAATTTTGCAAATTTGGTTTTTAACTACAACATCGTTACTTCATGCCATACCTTGTTATTTATTTTTTGGAGGGTCGTTTTATTGTTGCTACTGTTTTGGGCTATTATTATTATTATTATTATTATTATTATTATTATTATTATTATTATTATTATTATTATTATTATTATTATGCTTTCATTCGTCTGTCCAATCCAGCTTTGTTTAGATTATCCAGCTGTATTTACTTTATCCAGCTTTATTGAGTTTATGTTTGATGAGTTTCACTCACACTCACTCAGTCCCATGTCCCAAAGGACGTAGGGGGGACATGAGAGAAGACGCAACGGAGATCTTTTTCCATGCTTCACGGTCCTGTGTGGCTAGTAGGAGGCGTTGCAGGGGTTGGGCAGTCCAGTCTTTGATGTTGTCAACCCATGATTTCTTTTGGCGGCCTCTTCTTCTTTTGCCCTCGACTGTTCCTTGCAAGATGGTTTTTGCTAGGGTGTTGTGTCTTGTGGTGTGACCAAACCACATCAGCTTTCTCCTCTTTATGGTGGAGAGCAAAGGCTCTTGGGGGCCCACACGCTTTTTGATTTCCTCTTTCACATAGTTATTGGTCTTGTGTTCTTTGTATGATATTTTGAGGAGTCTTCTGTGGCACTTGTTCTCGAATGCTTGGATTCTTCTCTCTAACTCGTGCTGTCAGAGTCCATGATTCACAGCCATATAGGAGGATAGATATTACGAGGGATTTGTAGAGGTGGTATTTGGTGCAGAAGCTGATGTTGTTGCTTCTGATGATCCTCTGGAGTCTGACTAGAGCAGATGTTGCTGTTGCAATGCGAGCTTTCACCTCATTGTTTGATGTGCCATCTTTTGTTAGGATGGAGCCTAAGTATTTGAATTGGCTCACCTCTTCCAATATTTCTCCATTCATCTTTATTTCCGTGCTGTCATTACTCGCGCTGTTGACCATGATCTTCGATTTCTCTGTACTGACCTCCATGCCGTATGCGCTCGCTCGGTCTGTTAGACTGTCTGTGAGGATTTGCAGTTCTTGTTTGCTGCTGCCCATGAGGTCAATGTCATCTGCAAATCTGAGGTTGCAAAGGGGTCTTCCACCAATGGAGATGGAAGTGTGGTGGTTTTGCAGTGTCTCTGTCATGATGTTTTCGAGGAAGAGGTTGAAGAGTACAGGTGAGAGAAGGCAGCCCTGGCGGACTCCAACCGTGGTCTTGAAGAACTCGCCCACGTGGTTGTTCATGAAAACTGCACTTCTTGCATTCTCGTACAGAGCCTTGATGACTTCAATTAGGCAGTTGTCAATGTTGAAGTGCCTGAGTACTTGCCAGAGGCCGTCATGCCATACCCTGTCAAAGGCCTTTTTGAAGTCTATAAAATTGTGGTACAAGTCTTTTTGGTGTTGGAGATGCTTCTCTATCAGAATTCTCAGGTTGAAAATTTGTTCCATTGTGCTGCGTTTTGGTCTAAAGCCCGCTTGTTCTTCTGCCAGGAGTTTTTCTGCTTGGTTTTTCAGTCTGTTGAGGACTACCTGCAGCATGATCTTGCTAGGATGGCTTATGAGACTGATGGTTCTGTAGTTCTGGCATTGCTTGAGGTTTCCTTTCTTTGGCAGGGGTATTACAAGAGACTGTGTCCATTCTTTTGGCCATTCTTTGGTGTCGTGGATCTTCTGACAAAGGTCTGTGAATCGCCTTGCTGTTTCATTCCCTCCATTTTTTATGAGTTCAGCTGGGATGTTATCGATTCCAGGGGACTTCCCCTTCTTCAATTGCTTAATAGCTGTGTCTACTTCACACCTTAGTATTGGTGGGTCTTTATCTTGGTGTTCAGGGGGTTTGTTGGAAACTATGTTGGTATCTGGGCGTAGTGGGTAGTTATACAATCCCTCACAGTATTCTGTCCAGCGCTGGAGGATGGCATTGTTTTCCGTTAAAAGATTTCCTTCTTTGTCTTCAATAACAGAGGCTTTAGGCTGTGTGGTTTTCGTTAGTGCTTTCAGAGTGTTGTAAGCTGTTTTGCTGTTTCCCTTGGCCATTCCATCTTCGATGTTGTTGCATTGTTCTTCTATCCACGCTTCTTTGGCTTCTCTCATCTTTTTCCTCACTTCTCTGTGGCTATCCATGTACTTGTTGTTGGCCTCTTGACTTGTGAACTTTTGCTTCTTAAGTTCTCTTCTTTTGTCGCAGAGGTCAAGAACCTCATTTGTCACCCAGGGTTGTTTCTTTGTTCTGCTTGATGAGTTTATCTCTGTTTAATTTATCTTTTCCAGTTTTCCTCTGTTTAGTTGATCTTTGTTGAGTTAGATGATTTTTGTTAAGTATATTCAGCTTTGTTTAGTGCATCTTTTATTGACAGGGCGGTAATTAGATTATTCCCATGCATGGGAACTGCCAATGGCAGTGTCATGGATCTAAATAGAGATCCACACCTGTGAATTGTGCAACGTTCTGTATCGTTCGGGGGTTGATTGAAAACGGTCGTTGTATGCCCTTTGCCCATAGCGGTAAAATGTAGTATTTATGCAGCCTCTTTTTAGAGGCCACATTCCCACTGTCTGACCATGCTGTCATTGCCGAGAAGTTGTACAGAGTCGCAGCAGACAAATATCTGCACTCTGTTACATTTGTTTAGATTATTCAGCTTAGTTAAGTTTATACAGCTTAGTTTAGTTTATCCAGCTTTATTTAGTTTTTCCAGGTTTGTTTAGTTTATACAGCTTAGTTTAGTTTATCCAGCTGTGTTAAGTTTATACAGCTTTTATTTTATACAGCTTTGTTTAGTTTATCCAGCTGTTTTTAGTGTATGAATTGTTATCCAGCTGTGTGTAGTGTATGAAATGTTTGGTTTATCCAGCTGTGTGTAGTGTATGAATTGTTTGGTTTATCCAGCTGTGTTTGGTTTATCCAGCTGTGTGTAGTGTATGAATTGTTTGGTTTATCCAGCTGTGTGTAGTGTATGAATTGTTTGGTTTATCCAGCTGTGTCTAGTGTATGAATTGTTTGGTTTATCCAGCTGTGTGTAGTGTATGAATTGTTATCCAGCTGTGTGTAGTGTATGAAATGTTTGGTTTATCCATCTGTGTGTAGTGTATGAAATGTTTGGTTTATCCAGCTGTGTCTAGTGTATGAAATGTTTGGTTTATCCAGCTGTGTGTAGTGTATGAATTGTTTGGTTTATCCAGGTTTGATTAACTTGGAGTTGCCCAGACAGTGTCTGTTGCAGGTGCGAAGTGTGCTACTGGCTGTCCTAGATTATCTGTGCAGCATTTGTTGTACTGTCTCCATGCCTCTGCTCGCTTTGCTGATATTCATGGCTTTGTGGATGTTTGAATCTTTGTGCATGTGCAGTAGTAGGCACCCATCAGTCTCTGAAGACTATGGAGTTGCGCTCTAGTCTTTGGAGCGCAAAGCCTGGGTAAGTAAGTATGGACGGCAAACTGTTACCCATGCAGCAGACCCCCCCCCCCCCTCTCCACGCCACTGGAATGGAAAGGCAGTCGCCGATACGAATAGTTCCAGTACCGTCGCAGGAGCCGCCAGAACGTTGCCATATACAGCGTCGAGCCGCCCTGGCACTCCAACTCCCCGATTTTTCCTAAGGAATGGTGTCTTGACACAACAACTGTGTCATGCTGGGTTTTTAAAAAGTTTTGTCATACGCTCCTAGCAGCACGCAATGGCCTACTCTTCCGAAAGGCAGAACGGAGTTTTAACGTGTGTGCAAGATGTTCTGCGTGCGTTCGCATATGGGCCTCGGTTTATAATCTCATCCGAATGACTTTGACATTCAGTTTGATTTTTTTTCGTCAAACTATGCATGTATGTGTACTGTATTGATAAGCCTGGATTTTTTTTATGCCATTAAGCATGTGTCTACTGCATTGATATGCCTGTGTGTCTATACCATTATCAAAGTTTATATTGCATGGATTATGCAGTGTGTATAGAGTAACAATTTCTACTTTGTGCAAGTTGTGTAAAGAAGCTCACTACTTTTGGGGATTGCCATAGTGACTACACTGAAGTGAAACTTCTCGTTCATCCCATTTGCCAAGACAGGCAGACAGAATGATGGACGATTTTCTTGATGCAGGCTGCCTTTAACTTACTGTCGCCTTTTCCCCTCCGATAATGGCCTTGCAAAAATGTGATTACTCAGAACAAAATGGGTCCCTTATCACCTTTCTGACTAATGCATCAAAACAAAGCATAATTTATGAAACACACAGTTAGAACTGAAGATTTTTGTATTTAAGTGATTGCCCTGAAGTGTACTTACATGACATTGTCCTAATAATAAAACTACAGTGGTGAGAAATTTGCCTGAGAAAAAATTCTATTTGATAATGGTGATGATGGAGATTGCCACCTCCGTTCTAACATTTCTGAAAAAACTCCTTGTGAAAGTGCTTCTGCCAATGGTGTATTTGTTTGTCGAAATAAAGAATGGATCCAAAGCTCTTTTTGTCCTTGGAAGGACATCTAAAATTGTCTTCCAAAAGTGTCAGCAAGTGCAAATAGTTATTTGGGTGATGACAAGGAGCTGATTAGTGCACACTGGTCACAAACAAGACTGCAGGATTGGGAACAGACTACACAGGGCCACATTCATAGTTCCTCTGAATGTTCAAGTCAGGGGAGATTTTTTTGTACATAATTCCAGATTCTGTTCACTTTCAGGTATCAGAGAGCTACGCGGCTTAAAAGCTAGGAAATGAAATTACCTTGCAATTAAAGGAAACACGTTTGTAATCAACGTCACCGCAGAAAATGTTGTTCAAAATGGATTGATCTCTTCAAAAATGCTTCTTCTACTTGATTAGAAGGACACTGCCTTCATTAACTTTTCATGTGTCCCATTTTCTCAGAGTGTCAATTATTGTTGGTTCAAATAGAGGTCTGGTTCTTTTTTGTTTTAGTGACAACAAGAAGTACATAAAGAATAGGATCGGCATTTCAAGACAGATGAAATGATTGAGTTATTAGTAACTAGTGTCGAGAAAATCGACCAGTAATCTGTATGTAAATTGCCCACAATACCACTCTAATATAGCACCATTATGCGCTAAAAGTGGAGACTAATATAAAAAAACCGGGATGATTCAGAATCCTACCTTATAAGTGTCTCCACAACGCAGCCCTCTCTCTACACGCACGCACGCACGCACACACACACACACACACACACACACACACACAACACATTCCATAATCCATCCAATCCAAACCAATCATGCTCACGCACAGATACACAGACAGAACCACACAGACACACAGACACACACACACAGATACAGAGACACAGAGGCTCCACACACACACACACACACACACACACACACACACACACACACACACACAACACACACAACCACACACACACACACACACACAACACCACACACAGATACAGAGACACAGAGGCTCACACACACACACACACACACACACACACACCACACACACACACACACACCACACACACACAACACGAACACAGAGACACAGACCCCACACACACACACACAACAAACACACACACACACACCACACACACACACACACACACACAACACACACACACACACACACACACACACACACACACACACACACACACACACACACACACACACACACACACACACACACAACACACCCCACACACCCCTAACCTTAAACCACCTTCTCGTTCCTTTAGTTTTGCTGGAGATGCTACAGTCATGCTACAATCATTCCACTTTTTTTAAAAGCACAGTTGGCCGTCACTCTTTCTATGTTTGTAGTCCATCGATCTGGAATACCCTCCCTCTCTCCTTTCGTCAGAATCCGACATACGATACTCTCAAAACCAGCCTCATCACACTTAATTTCAACTTAAGATCTCCGAGATTTTCCCTACTGTTTCACTTCATATAATTATGTCCCCTGCCTTGCAACTGCCAGAATTTCCTTCACTCCATTCCCGTATCATTTCCGTGTGTGTGTGTGTGTGTGTGTGTGTGTGTGTGTGTGTGTGTGTGTGTGTGTGTGTGTGTGTGTGTGTGTGTGTGTGTGTGTGTGTGTGTGTGTGTGTGTTGTGTGTGTAGGGGGGGCGGGGGGGGGGGGGCGGGGGCGTGTGTGCATAACGGTGTGTGAGAGTGTGTGTGTGTGAGGTGTGGTGTGTGCGTGTGTGTGTGGGGTGTGGTGTGTGTTGTGTGTGTGTGTTGTGTGTGTGTGTGTGTTGTGTGTGTGTGTGTGTGTTGTGGTGTGTGTGTGTGTGTGTGTGTGTGTGTGTGTTTGTGTGGGTGTTGTGTGTGTGTTTGTGTGTGTATGTGTGTGTGAGTGTGTGTGTACGTGTGTGTGTGTTTGTGTGGCGCGGTTGTGTGTGTGCTGTGTGCGTGTGTGTGTGTGTTGTGTGTGTGTGTGTGTGTGTGTGTGTGTGTGTGTGTGTGTCTGTGTGTGTGTGTGTGTGATGTGTGGTGTGTGTGTGTGTGAGTGTGTGTGAGTGCGGGGTGTTTGTGTGTGTTTTTGTGTATGTGTTTAAGAATAAATAATAGCTGTAAGTGTGTGTGTTTGTGTGCGCGCGCGTTTGTGTGTGTGCGTGTGCGTGTGCGTGTGTGTGTGTGTGTGTGTGTGTGTGTGTGTGTGTGTGTGTGTGTTTTACGTCTGTTCACTCTCAGTGATATTAGACGGAAACAAGAAAATAAGAAGGGCGTGCGGATGTTGAGATGACAGTGGAGGTCGTACTAAAAATGGTGTGATCAAAAATGGTCTACATAAAGACAATAAATAAAATAGCTAAAGTGAGATGAATACTATTTTTTGAATGTTATGAAAACTATAACAAATGTGTTATAGCACTTGGTCAACTGATTATGCTGGTGAGGGAATTTTTAGAGAAGTGGTTTAAGTATGTTTTTCCACTGTTGCATTCACGTATTCTATGAGTATCGGTGATATTTTCAACACAGCTTCTGCCAAATATGCTTTTAAAAGCATTGAGTTCGAGGAGTTTTCCTTTACGTTGTCTGTTTTCCTCAATGGATTCCCCATTATGAATGACCTTAATCTGCATGGCATTGCGTTAACGGACTACATTTCTTTCTGGTTTATTCACTTTTTATAATGGTTTACATGTGTCTTTACAGTCTGGTGTGCCAGCAGTGACATCAAGTTTTGAGATTTCCTCTCCATAAGTCTTTATACCGAGTCCTCTAATCTCTGTCTCTCATTTTTACCTGATCTGTGTGCACAATGAACAGCTGTGGTGAGAGCTTACGTCCTTGCCTGACTCCTTTCTGGATTGGGAGGAACCTGTAAAGTTGTCCAGTCCTTTGTATTGTGGCCTGCTGTTCTGTGTAGATGTTGGTTACCAATGTAACCACAAGCCTTTGAAACCCCACTTTTGTTTATGATTGGGAACAGGTGTCTAAGCTCTGCAGTATCAAATGCTTTACAGTAGTCAATGAATGTCGGGTAAAGTTTCATCCTATGCCCTTCTTCATCAATTGAACTCTTGAACTGTTTCCCATAGACATTGTATAATGAAAAGCATGTCAACGTTTTTCTTTATTACTTCTAAACCTGGCTTGAAAAATCTGATACAAATTTTCTTTTTGACTTTTACGTTGCACTGTATTTAGGATTATTATCATTATTATTATTATGAAAAGGAACTCAAACAATGGACCAAATTCAAGGAACATTACTAACTTTGCGGTCTGAACTATTCAGAAAAGCATACCTTCACACCAGATATGTAAGTGATACCAATCTGCGAGCAGGAAGCTAAAAAGAACAACTTGTCAGCCACTTTTGAGGATAGAACACACCATCAGCCAGACATCTTTGACTTGAAACACCTGAGATTATTACTTGATACCTGTCATTTCAGATAAGTTCTTTCTAACAAAATCAGATCATGTCATTGCCATTGCGCTTTGCCCTTCTGATCATTGTCACTACTTCGTGTGTGAAAGGTTTTTATTTTCTGTTTGCAAATCTGTTAAAGTTTCTTGCAAAATGTTGTTAGTTTTTCTGTCTGACATGTTTCAGGAAAAAGTCAATGGCTGTTTTCAGGTTTTAGTACGGAGACTTGTGTTTGGTTGGAATTTTATCAGTGTATGTGCGTGCGTGCGTGCGTGCGTGTGTTCGTTCGTGCGTTCGTGCGTGTGTGTGTGTGTGTGTGTGTGTGTGTGTGTGTGTGTGTGTGTGTGTGTGTGTGTGTGTGCGTGCGCGCGCGTGCGCGTGTGTTTGTGTTTGCATCTGTGTGTGTGTTTGTGTATTTGTGTGTGTGTGCGTGCGTGCGTGCGTGTGTATTATGTGTGTCAAGTCAAAGTCAAGTCAAATTTTTATTTACAGATGGTACATTGAGTAAGCAAAACAATTGCTTTTTTTCATCAAGCCATCTACAAAGAAAAGTATGTAAGAAAATGAAAAAGAAAAATATCAACAAATAATGACAACGACAATGATAACAGCAATAAAGAGGACTAAAATGATAATCTCAGAAAACTAGCCAACTACACACATCTTAAGCAAAATTTTAGCATATCAATATTTAAACATTTCAATATTCAAAATGCATACATACTAATAAACACTTGTTATCGACCAATCACCCACCCATGCCCGTCATTATTTGTTAGATACACATGTGAAACATACACATGCACACACATGCACAAACACACACACTCACACACACACACACACACACACACACACACACACACACGCACACCACCCCCCACACACACACACACACTGCACAAACAGCATACAAAAACATCTTATATACATACAAACATACACATATGCGCGCGTAGGTGCACCGTTGCATTATTCAGCACGAAGTCATATAATTATATTGCAACAAACTTACTTTGAAAATCATAACAACAACAAAATATCAGTGAATAGCACAAAAGTACACAGTGGTGAAAAGGTGAAACTTACAAGTCTTTTTCAACACTGTTATTCATGAGATAGTTTTTTAAGTGTTTTTTAAATTGGGTTTTGCTTGTAGTACTTTTTAGATCTACTGGGAGATTATTCCATAAATGACTACCCGAATACAGAAAACTTGACTTGTAGAGGTCATTTCTGGGTCTTGGGAACGTTAGTAAATGATTATGCCTGTGCGGATTTATTTTGAAGGATTTTTTAATCTTAGGAGGAGCATTTCCGTTTATAACATTATGCATGCACACAGCTTTGTTGAAAAAAAGTCTTTTATGAAAAGTCAGTATATTTAATTGCTTGTAATCAGAGACAGTCAGTGAGCTTGACTTTAACAAAACCAGCTTAAGTGCTCTTTTATATAAACGGTGGATAAGTTTCAAATTTGTTTCACTGCATTTGTCCCATAGTGTAGATGCATAGTCGACAATTGGCAAAACATGTCCACAAAAGAAGAGTTTACGGGAATGGTTGTCAAGAAAGTTCTTTATCTTAGACAGCTGAAGTAACCTGTTAGAGAGACGTTTTCCCAGAGACATCACGTGATCTGTCCAAGTCAAGCTCTTGTCAATAGTGATACCTAGTATTTTATGAGAATCCACTTCTTCAATTAATCGTTTATCAATAAACAAGGGTTTAAAACTGGATTTCATTTTTTGTCTTTTCTGTCTAGCTGAAACATACATACATTTTGTTTTTTTGGCATTTAAAGACATATGATTTAGCTGTGTCCAAGAAATTAGGCTGTCAATGTTATCCTGTAGTTTGTTGCCTAACGTATTGGGATCAGAGTCACTGCAGAACAGAGATGTATCGTCAGCAAACATTTCACAGTGACAATTTACAAAGCGTGTGTGAGCGCGTGTGTGTGTGATCATTCCAGAAGATGCTATTATAAGTTTAGAATGCTTCTTTCTTCTTTTCCAGTCCTCAAAACGCGTATGGATTTTGTTCTCATTTTTACCGTTTGCATATAGTTTGCTTGGCTAACTAGATTCATTGAGATGATTACTGGCATTTTACCCAGGTCAAAAAACTATCCAGTTTCCAAGTTGTCTAACTGATTTATGAGTTTCTCTGTCTGTCTATTGGTCTGTATGTCTGTCTGTCTGTCTGTTGGTCTGTATGTCTCTCTATCTGCAGGATAGCCTAGTGGTCAGAACATTGCGCTCGCAATTTGACGACCCGGGTTCGATTCCCGTTTGAGGGGATTTTTCTCCTGGAGTTAACATCAGTGCTGACTCCACTCTCCCCCAAATTAAATCGGATGAGACTATAAACCGAGGCCCCGTGTGTGAACGCACGCAAAACACTTGCGCACACGTTCGACCCTGTTCCGCTTTTCGTAAGAGTAGGCCATCGTGTACCGGTGGGAACAGATGACATTTACAAAACTGCATACACACGGGGACGTAAAAAAGCACAAGAGTGCTTATCCCATTATCCTCGATATAAAAGAATTTTAAAAAAAAATAATAATAATAACAATAAAATGCCTGGTTCCTTTTGTCCTAGTGCCTGTTTTCCTATCGGCATATTTTCACGAACATCAGATACTCCCTCATGTCTTTCTTTCATCTGTTTTCTTGTCTCTGTATCTATTTTGTGTGCATAGTCATATGCATGCGTGTGTGTATGTGTGTGTGTGTATTTGTGTATGTGTGTACGAAATTGTGTATGTGTGCGTTCGTGTGTGAGTGTGTGTGTGTGTGTGTGTGTGTGTGTGTGTGTGTGTGTGTGTGTGTGTGTGTGTGTGTGTGTGTGTGTTTGTGTGCGAAATTGTGTGTGAGTGTTCTTTTGTTCAAAATTGTGTGTGTGTGTGCGCGCGCGCGAAATTGTGAACAGACACACAGACACACAGACACAGACACAGACACAGACACAGACACAGACAGACACAGACAGACACACACAGACACACACAGACACACACACACACACACACACACACACACACACACACACACACACACACACACACACACACACACACACACAGATACAGACCAGGCAGAGACAGAGAGCCGAACAGGACAGACAAAGACAGAGGCCGATAGCTAGCCTGTTCACGAACACTTCCTAGTTTGCATGCAGTTTTCTTCCCTTGTCCTGTTTGACAACCTCCAACACCCTGCCACCTGCCTGGCTACTCTTTACAATAGCGGGACGGGTTAGCCTAGTGGTCAGAACATTGCGCTCGCAATTTGACGACCCGTACCCGAGTTTGATTCGCGGTTGAGGGGATTTTTCCCCTGGAGTTAACATCAGTGCTGACTCCACTATCCCCAAAAGTCATCCGGATGAGACTGTAAGCCGAGGCCCCATGTGCGAACGCAGTAGTGCAGTAGTGTTCTGCCGTTGCAGTTTGCAAAGAAGTGGGTAGTTGCAGTAGTGTTCTGCCGTTGCAGTTTGCAAAGATGTGGGTAGTTAAAGTATAGAGTTCTGGTGTTGTTGCTGCTGCTGCTGCTTCAATTTCAAGGCTGTTCACTCAAAACTTATATTAGACGCTGAGAAGGGGTGGGAGAATTATGTTGATGGAGGTGTGCATTAAAACGGGTATCTATTTCTTAATAACGTATAAAGTAAACAAAATAGGGCTAAACAATGATAACATACATAACACATGCTAATATGACATCACTATAACAGATATCCAAAAAGACTGTTCATTAAAGATTTTGTTATATGAAACACTAAATTAAGTTTTAAAAAATTTATCCGAGGATTTTTTTCAGATAAAGAAGGTAAGAATGGTTTGAGAAGTATTCTGTCTGTTTTACCTGTTGTTGCTGCTGCTGTTACTCCTGCTGCTGCTGCTTCTATTGCTTATGCTGCTGTTCCCCTCCTGCTATTGTTACTCCTGCTCCTGCTGCTGCTGCTTCTATTGCTTATGCTGCTGTTCCCCTCCTGCTGCTGTTACTCCTGATGCTGCTGCTGCTGCTTCTATTGCTTATGCTGCTGTTCCCCTCTGCTATTGTTACTCCTGCTCCTGCTGCTGCTGCTTCTATTGCTTATGCTGCTGTTCCCCTCCTGCTGCTGTTACTCCTGCTCCTGCTGCTGCTGCTTCTATTGCTTATGCTGCTGTTCCCCTCCTGCTGCTGTTACTCCTGATGCTGCTGCTGCTGCTGCTGCTATTCCCATGCTGCTGCTGTACTCCTGTTGCTACAGCTGCTGTCCATCTCATTCTGCTTTTAAAAAATAACTATGAAGATAACAAAGCAAATCATGTGATAATGACGAAGACGCTGCTTACTGTGTCTGTGCCCCCATTTCTCTGCCAAACATGGCTGTGGATGCTATGTCCATTCTGCTGGACACGGCCTTCTGTCACAGGGCAGCAGCGAGGCTCTCTTCACCCGGCTGTGTGACCAGCGGGTCAGTGGTCTACAGGTGACGCACCTGCTTACAAAGAGAATAGTCCGGGTCGGAAGTGTGCGGTGGTTTGATCCAAATTTGGGCCAGAAACTTTCCCCAGATTTTTTATACTATGATTGGTGGTCTAGGTGCTAGTCTTTCGGATGAGAAGATAAACCATGTGTTACACAGAATTATCTATGCCATACAAAGAACCCACGGAAACAAGACATTTGTCTCTGGAAAAATTCTGTAGAAAGAAGACACTCATTCAGATAGGAAAACAAATACAGTTGCAGACAGGAAAAGAAAAAGAAAAAAACAACCGATAATGGGTGATGCTGCTCTTGTGGCGACGCACTCTCCCTAGGGAGAGAACATCTCGAATTTCACGCAGAGAAATATGCCGTGACTTAAAGTGGTACAAAGACTGGACCGCCCAACCCCTGCAACACCTCCTACTAGCCACACAGGATCGTGAAGCATGGAAAAAGATCTCTGTTGCGTCTTCTCTCATGTCCCCCCTACGTCCTTTGGGACATGGGACTGAGTGAGTGAGTGAAAGTGGTACATATTTAAAACAATAACATAAAACAGTCACATAGTCTTACTCTACAACACCCCAAACCAACACAGGGTTTGACGAGGAGGTAGCACTGCTAAATGACTTTGTATTTTGTATTTTGTACCACTTACAGCAGATTTCTCTGTGTGAATTTCGGGCTGCTCTCCCCGGGGAGAGCGCGTCGCCACAAGTGCAGTGCCTTCCCTTTTTTTTCTTTTTCCTGCATGCAACTGTATTTACTTCCCTATCAGAGTGACTTTTTTCTACAGAATTTTGCCAGGGTTAACCCCCTTGTTGCCGTGGGTTCTTTAACGTGCGCTAAATAGTGATTTGTAACACAAGGGAACTCGGTTTATCGTCTCATCCGAAAGACTAGCGCCCAGACCACCACTCAGGGTCTAATGGATGGGAAAAAAGTTTGGGGCCCAAATGGGGTACGAACCACGGCACACTCCGACCCGGACTTTTTGCTTCCTAGGCAAGGCGCGTTACCACCTAGACCACCGATCTACCTAATAGTAGTAGTAGTAGTAGTAGTAGTAGTAGTAGTAGTAGTAGTAGTAGTAGTAGTAGTAGTAGTAGTAGTAGTAGTAGTAGTAGTAGTAGTAGTAGACGACTTACGCCAGAGAGTGGCAGCTGGCTAGTTGGGGCAGCACAGTCATGGCGGTGGCTTGTTTTGGGAGATGTTCACGGACTCCAGCTGTGATCCAATAAAGGCAGGACAGCCCATAATGACCCTCTGCTGCAGACAACGAGAGGTCATTTCTAGACTAGAGGAGCGACATTCCCGGCTGGCTTGGTAATCTATCTATCTATCTATCTATCTATCTATCTATCTATCTATCTATCTATCTATCTATCTATCTATCTATCTATCTATCTATCTATCTATCTATCTATCTATCTATCTATCTATCTATCTATCTATCTATCTATCTATCTATCTATCTATCTGTCTGTCTGTCTGTCTGTCTGTCTGTCTGTCTGTCTGTCTGTCTGTCTGTCTATCTATCTATCTATCTGTCTGTCGGTCTATCTATCTATCTATCTATCTATCTATCTATCTATCTATCTATCTATCTATCTATCTATCTATCTATCTATCTATCTATCTATCTATTTATCTATCTATCTGTCTATCTATCTATTGATCTTTCTATCTATCTAATCTAATCTAATCTATCTCTCTATCTCTCTAATTATCTATCTCTCTAACTATCTATCTATCTATCTACCTATCTATCTATCTATCTACCTATCCATCCATTAGCCTGGCGACCGTGGGGGCACCCATGAAGACTTGACAACCAGTTCCCTCCATTCCTCTCTCTGTTCTGCCCAGGTTCTGGATTGGTAAACGTTCTTTGTATGCATAGACAGATAGACAGATACAGTGACAGAGGTAGAGGCTTGGAGAGAAAATAAAGTTAAAGAGATTAACAGATTTTGAAGAACAAGAATGCAAAGACAAAGGAGAAGAAGATTGCCAAAAAAAAGAAGAAAATGCAAAGATGACGACGACGACGAAGAAGAAAGCAAATATAAAGAATGCAAAGAAAAAGAATGCAGAAAAGAATGCAAAGGAGATGAAGAAAGAGAAGGAGAAGAAGGAGAAAACAGGATATGTGTTTGACAAACAGAGATATAAAACGAAAATATGTGCAAAAAAACATTGACGGTATTGACAGTAAGTTAGTACTTTTCCACCCAAAGCGCAGACTATCCAACTAGTCCCTATTCCCCCCAAGCTATTCAGAGTCATATTCTAAATAGTAGACCATGAATAAAATAGCGAAGAAAGAATGATAGTGAGCTGTCAACAAACAACTGCTGACCAGTAAATTAATATCACCAATGTCACACAGCTTATGAATACTACGTATGAATTGGGTTATTATCCAGCTAAGACTGACACTTGGCTGGATACAATCTTTATGGCCTCCCTTGCATCCTTTAAATAGGATCCCTAAACATAAGGCACAAAGATTCACTAGGTGCTTATTTTCTCCTATTCAATTTTTTCAACATATATTCTAAGCATATATTCTTTCTCATTTTATCATTGTCTTTTGAGAGCAGCTTCAAAAGGCCACAAGGATATCAAATATTTTTGTGAATGCAACGGGACACTTTTAAATTTTGAAAAATGTCTTGCTGTAAGGTACCACAGCAGCTGGACTTTCAATCACGGCCGGGACCTCTGATGAAGGCTCATCCAGGAGTCAAAACTCGAGTCAGGTCAGGCCAAAGGCATAGTTCATACTCAAAAATGCCTAGAATACTGCCACTGAAAAACATTATTCTTAGAAGTTAATTTATTTCGTTTATAGTTACATTGAACCTTTTATAAGTCATTTTCAAAGTGACTGAGAAGTTGTAATTATTACCTGCACTTCTTTTTCGTCAATAAAGCTTATGATTACGTCTTATATTTCACTCCTTGTTTTTGTTAAAATGAACACATGCTAACTAGTTAAGTCTTTCAGAATGCTGAATTCACGCGTCAATATCTAAAGAATTGATTATTTCTTGTTTATCTGTAGTTTTTCCTCCTTCTATCCTTACTTTATAATTGTTTTATTTTCTTCCGACTTCCATTCCTTCATTCTTGAGGTAAACGCTTACAACTTCACTATGACTTTGAAAATACTTTATTTAAGATTCAAAGTAAGACGCCAAAAACCTCTAGAACATAGCATTTTTCAATGACAGCATTTTAGGCATTTATGTGTAAGGACCATGCCTTTGGCCTGACCGGACTCGAGTTCGGCTCCGCGATGAGTCTTTATCAGAGGTCCCGGTG
>CM060333.1:6214355-6216855 GCA_030674155.1 Stramonita haemastoma | reverse complement strand
ACAAGCAAACACACTGACAAACACCAGCGCGCGCACGCATACCCAAGCCCCGGCAAAAAAGGTGCGGTTTGGGAAAGACGGGACCCAAAGAGCCGTTTTCACGCCCGTCCTACCCTGACTTTTGCACGGTTACAGATCCCAAGGCACCAAGACAACATGGCACCGTATACATACACCCTCTCCTACCAACTTCGATGTGTGTGGCGCCGGACTTGTGGCGACACCGCTGCCCCCAAGAGCTGAGAAAGCTAGTTTGCCGCAAAGAAGTCTGCTACAGTGTAGGCACCCAAAACCAAAGCAGTGCACACAATAATAACGACAATAATTATGTGTGTATCTGTGTGGGCGTGCGTGCGTGTGTGTATGTGTGTGTTTGCGTGCGTGCGAGTATTGTGTGTGTGTGTGTATCTGTGTGTGTCTGTGCAGCTTTTCTAACATAGATGCAGATGGCGACAGTGAGACTAGTAGTGGTGATGGTTGTAGTGGTTGTAGGAGTGATGACCGTGATTATAGTAAACAAAAACAAAAAAGAATTCATAGAGTTCCCCATGACAAAAAATGTTTTACATTAAGAACAGTATATACACAACAACACGGTTAATGAAATGTTTAATACACATTATTTTGCACAGCCTCATCTTTCTATAAAACCCTCGTAGGATGGCGTACGATACCAGCAAGTCTATCCAGTAAACCAATCCAACATAAATATTGAAATCTTGAAATATTGTGCGCGTGCGTGCGTGCGTGCGTGCGTGGTGTGTGTGAGTGTGTGTGTGTGTGTGTGTGTGTGTGTGTGTGTGTGTGTGTGTGTGTGTGTGTGTGTGTGTGTGTGTGTGTGTGTGTGTGTGTGAAATTAGGTCAAGTCAAGTCAAGTCAAGATTTTATTTCCAAATGCTACATTGAGTAGGCTGACTTTGATGTCACCTCAGTATGACAATCCTGCAGCCATGTAGCCATGACTATCAAACCAGCACCATGCATAGCAGCCAGTACCCCCTAGCACCCCACAGAGCTGGTAATGCACTTTCAGGGTGCTCAGCAGTGCCTGCTTTGATTCGATACGTGCAGACCATTGCCTAACGAGCTGTCTGCGGCTGACCGAAATAGGCTGCTTACACGACTACAGAGAGAGAGAGAGAGAGAGAGAGAGAGAGAGAGAGAGAGAGAGAGAGAGAGAGAGAGAGAGAGAGAGAGAGAGAGAGAGAGAGAGAGAGAGAGAGAGAGAGAGAGAGAGAAGAGAGAGAGAGAGAGAGAGAGAGAGAGAGAGAGAGGAGAGAGAGAGAAGAGAGAGAGAGAGAGAGAGAGAGAGAGAGAGAGAGAGAGAGAGAGAGAGAGAGAGAAGAGAGAGAGAGAGAGAAGAGAGAGAGAGAGAAGAGAAGAGAGGAGACACAGAGAGAGACAGAGAGTGAGAGACGAGAGAGACAGAGGGAGAGAGACAGACAAGAGAGAGAGAGACGAGAGAGAGAGAAGAGAGAGAGAGAGACAGACTCACCAGGGTTGCAGACGTGACAGGACTCTGAACTAGACCTACACACAGACAGAAGCAACTAAGCTAGAGAGAGAGATGGACAGAAAAAAAGGTGTACAGGACGAAAAAGGAAGAAGAAGAAGAACTGCAAAGAAGACGAAGATAATTGCAAAGAAGACGAAAAAAATACAAAAATGCGAAGAAGTATTGCGAAGAAGAAGAAGAAGAAGAAGAAGAAGAAGAAGAAGAAGAAGAAGAAGAAGAAGAAGAAGAAGAAGAAGAAGAAGAAGAAGAAGAAGAAGAAGAGATGATGATGATGATGATGATGATGATGATGATGATGATGATGATGATGATGATGATGATTGCAAAGATGACGAAGAAGAGGAATGCAAAAAAATCAGCCGCCATAGTGCAGTGGTTAGCGCCTTGGATTTCAGACTGGAAGGTTGCCGGTTCAAATCCCATAAGAGTCATTGGGATTTTTTGGACTCCGGCCGGCTCCTATTCAGAGTGAGTATGCTGAGGGCTCAGTGGGGAGACTGGGACCACACAGTCAAGCTTCATCCACTTTACGTTTGCAAATTTGAGTGTTGCTCAAATTACCTGACCAACACTGCAGGTGTCTGTGCCTATCGGATCCGGTTGATGCCGGGATGATTATATTATGACAGTAAGCGTAGAGTACAACCCTGCCAAGTAGTCTCAAAGCAGATGTACTTTCACAGCAGCATCCTTACATTATCCCCATCACCATTGATCATCATGCAATAATAAAAAATGCCTCTGATTCGGTGGCCCTCGTTGCTCTGGTCTCATGGTGACCACATATTTAGTTTCCTCATACACTTCTGTACATGTGGTGAGTTTGTGTCAAAGCCTTTGGGGTTGGAGGTTTGTGGGGGGACGGTCGTTGGAGGGACTTTGTGGTGGTCGCTACCTCGGGTGGGTGACTCACTCAGTCTGGCTCCGCGACTGAGTTAATACTGTCGTTAGTAGGGGGCTTAGTAGGTGGTGTCCTGCGTATGT
>CM060333.1:6201855-6209355 GCA_030674155.1 Stramonita haemastoma | reverse complement strand
CACACACACACACACACACACACCACCACACACCACACACAAACACGCACACACAGTTACACACACAGTCACACTCACACACACACAGTCACACTCACACACAGTCACACACATACACGTACACACACACACACACACACACACACACACACACACACACACACACACACATCACACATACACACATACACACATGCACGCAAACGTGCTCGCACGCGCGCGCGCGCTTCCGCGCGCGCACACACACACACACACCACATACACATACACACACACAGAGATATTCTAGCATTTATTTTACTCAAGTTTACTTGCTTCTATTTGTCCTTTTTTATGGTTCAAGCTTTACTGATAATTAGACCTATAAAAAATTTTTTTTTTTTTTTTTTTTTTTTTTTTTTTTTAAATCCTCATTCACCTGTCCACACAAACACACCGACATACTCCCCCCCCCCCCCCCCCCCCCCATTATTTGTCTAAAATCACTTTTTAGTGGATAGACGTTAAAACGGAAGACACACACACACACACACACACACACACACACACACACACACACACACACACACACACACACACACACACACACACACACACACACACACAACAGAGGCCCGATTTTCACGCAAAAAGATCTGCTGTGAATTAAACGAGAATACAATCCAATTCAATACAATCCAATGGAACCGAATACAATAAATACAACACAACACAAAACAACACAGGACAACACAACACAACACAATACAGTACTAAACAAAACATTACATGGTGTTTAGTTTCAACTTGAGGTAAAGTCTGCCTATGTTGAAATACACATACCAACAGGACAAAAAGTTCCTTCCTTTTCTGAGACTGTTCACCACAAGTGTGCACATCGCCAAAAACCCAGGATAGTCCTAGTCCTTGGATGTCAGTCAAACTGTCACTTAGTGTGGGACTAAAACTTTCTTGTACAGCTTCACTTTCAGGTGGGTTTCTTTTTAAATGACAGATAGTACCCCTGGCACAACCCATAAATGGTACACCATTATTGGAAAGGGTTTTTTTTTCTTTTAAAAAAGAAAGAATAATAATAATGGGCAAAAGAGTTAGTATGAATATGATCCCATTCAAACTGTAACTTAATGTGTTGGTAAAGTTTTGAGAATTTTTTGTTTGTTTGTTTGTTGTGTGTCTGTTTTGTTGTTGTTGTTGTTGTTGTTGTTGTTGTGGTTGTTGTTGTGGTTGTTGTTGTTGTGTGTGTGTGTGTGTGTGTTGTGTGTGTGTTGTGTGTGTGTGTGTGTGTGTGTGTGTGTACATCACCTCAGAGGGACCTCAGTTTATCATCTCACCCGAAAGACTAGCACACCGACTAACACTCGTGGTCAAATGGATGGGGGAAAATTTTTGGCCCAAACGGGATCAAACCACAGCACACCTGCTACCCAGACCTTTCACTTTCTAGGCAGGTGCTTTACCTCTCCAGCTCTCTGTTTGTTTTCTTTTTCTTTTCTTTTAATTCATATATACTTGTCTTACTTTTCTTTGCATTGTTTCTTTTGTTTTGTTCTTTATGTTTATCTTCTCTTTCGTTCTTTTTTTCTCTATTCTTTCCTTCCTTTCTTCCTTCCTTCCGTCCTTTTCCTTCTTCCTCCTGCCTTCCTTCCTGCCTTCCTTTCTTCCTTTCTTCCTTCCTTCCTTCCTCTTCCTTCCTCCTCCCTCCCTCCTCCCTTCCTTCCTTCCTTTCTTTCCGTTTTCTGTCTGGCTTTCGTTCTTTCCTTTCTTTCTATCTTTCTTCTTCCTTCCTTCCTTTCCCTCCTTCCTCCCTTTCTTTCTGTCTTCCTTCCTTTCTTTCTTTCTTCCTCTTCTCTTCCTTCCTTCATCCTTCCTGCCTTCCTCACTTCCTTCCTTCCTTCCTATTCATATAAAAGACACAAACAGTGATTTAGGTTTTTTCATAGGGATTTTCAGAGCATGCAAAAACTTCATTCCCACCCAGCAATATACCAAGGACCACACTCAGCAGTCCAGACAAGCAGAACATGACATAGAAGAAGGTCCCCCAAACTTCAGGGGGTACAGCCAGACTCTTGTACTGCTACTGATGTCATTTCATGCTGCATGCACTAGGCAGATACCTGGTCCTTCATCAAAACTTGTAATTAAGTTGGTGTCCAGTTGTTTTTTCCATATATTTTTTTAAAAAGAAATAACCTAGTACATTCTACAGGAAACTTTTTAGACACAAGTGAACCATGTAGGGAAATAGATCAAGTCTAGTCCTGAAAATGACCGTCATGTCAGTCAACGTGTCTCCGACAGTCGGGGCAATCTGTCAATTACTGCTTCACTTACAACCTGTTTTAAGAAGATGTGCTAGTTGATCAGTCTAAATCCAGAAATATCGCTCTATTCGTACTTCTTCCAGAAAGACAAAATAGGCCAAAAGTTAGTAACTTTGCTTTATCATAATTATTGTGTAAAAGCAACCCAACGCACTGGTCAAATTTAATGAATTCACACATGGCTGCATGCACATAAACACATACACACGCGCGCGCGCGCGCACGTGCGCACGCACATACGCACACAAAACACACGCACGCACATACATATACGCACGCACACACGCATTGATGCGCACACGCATGCAGGCAGGCAAGCAGGCACACACACACACACACACACACACACACACACAACACACACACACACACACACACACGCACCAGCACGCACGCACCACGCACCACACAGCACGCACACAACCACCAACACACACACACAACACACACACCCACACTTTATTCTTCTCTTCATGATTAAGTAAGCTGTGGAGGGCAATTTGACATGATTCCCCTTCCGAAACAGGTTGATATGTTGAAGAGTGATAGCTGCATCTTTAGTTTGTGTTCAACCAGTTTGGGTTTCACAGAGAAGAGAGTTCATAAAACTAAAATGTTATATTCTTGCAAAGAATACAGGCGGGAACCCTATCTAATACACGACAAGAAGCAACCCTGCAGAAGACTTTCTGATTATTTCACCAAAGGTGTGATAACAAAGGCAGGCTCCAATTTGTATCCAGAGAAAACAGAAGATGTAAATGGTGCAACAAATATTGGAGATTAGTTTCATTCACTGCTTGAATAAGTCTCATGTATCAAACTCGTACACACTTTATCATTAAAAATAAAACCAATGATAATTCCTGTAACAAGTGTTTTTTTGCCGCGAGAATTTACATGTAAACCTTCATCCCACAATTTCAGTGTAAGCTCTCTAAAACCAAAAGTTTAGTGACTAGAATTAGGCAAATAACAGTTTAGGATATTATTTGTGAAGCAGTGATCTTGAAGTACTTCGCTTTGGACTGGGAGAAACAAATGACAGAGGACAGCGGCTGCTGGAATTCGCAAAGAAGCACAAACTAACTTGGCTAACACACTCCACCCTCACAAGCCATCTAGAACATCAACCTGGCACTCACCAAATGGTCTGATTCATAATCAAATTGATTACATTCTGTCACCCCAAAGATTCAAATCCAGCATAAACAAGGCAAATACAAGAACATTCCCAGAAGCTGACATTGGCAGTGACCACGACCTTGTACTTACCACCATCAGGCTGAAACTGAAAGCAAAAAAAACAGCCAAAAAGCCCACGCATAAGATTCGACCTGGAAAAACTCAAAGACCCAACAGTGGTTGAGATCTTCCAAGCCAACATTGGAGGAAAGTTCGCCGCACTCACAGCCATTGACAATGATGTGAACACACTAGCCAACAACATCAAAGAAGTGCTAACGACAGCAGCAGAAGAAACATTAGGCAGAAGCAGAACAAAGAAACAACCCTGGGTGACAAATGAGGTTCTTGACCTCTGCGACAAAAGAAGAGAACTTAAGAAGCAAAAGTTCACAAGTCAAGAAGCCAGCAACAAGTACATGGATAGCCACAGAGAAGTGAGGAAAAAGATGAGAGAAGCCAAAGAAGCGTGGATAGAAGAACAATGCAACAACATCGAAGATGGATGGCCAAGGGAAACAGCAAAACAGCTTACAACACTCTGAAAGCACTAACTAAAACCACACAGCCTAAAGCCTCTGTTATTGAAGACAAAGAAGGAAATCTTTTAACGGAAAACAATGCCATCCTCCAACGCTGGACAGAATACTGTGAGGGATTGTATAACTACCCACTACGCCCAGATACCAACATAGTTTCCAACAAACCCCCTGAACACCAAGATAAAGACCCACCAATACTAAGGTGTGAAGTAGACACAGCTATTAAACAATTGAAGAAGGGGAAGTCCCCTGGAATCGATAACATCCCAGCTGAACTCATAAAAAATGGAGGGAATGAAACAGCAAGGCGATTCACAGATCTTTGTCAGAAGATCCACGACACCAAAGAATGGCCAAAAGAATGGACACAGTCTCTTGTAATACCCCTGCCAAAGAAAGGAAACCTCAAGCAATGTCAGAACTACCAGAACCATCAGTCTCATAAGCCATCCTAGCAAGATCATGCTGCAGGTAGTCCTCAACAGACTGAAAAACCAAGCAGAAAAACTCCTGGCAGAAGAACAAGCGGGCTTTAGACCAAAACGCAGCACAATGGAACAAATTTTCAACCTGAGAATTCTGATAGAGAAGCATCTCCAACACCAAAAAGACTTGTACCACAATTTTATAGACTTCAAAAAGGCCTTTGACAGGGTATGGCATGACGGCCTCTGGCAAGTACTCAGGCACTTCAAAATTGACAACTGCCTAATTGAAGTCATCAAGGCTCTGTACGAGAATGCAAGAAGTGCAGTTTTCATGAACAATCACGTGGGCGAGTTCTTCAAGACCACGGTTGGAGTCCGCCAGGGCTGCCTTCTCTCACCTGTACTCTTCAACCTCTTCCTCGAAAACATCATGACAGAGACACTGCAAAACCCCCACACTTCCATCTCCATTGGTGGAAGACCCCTTTGCAACCTCAGATTTGCAGATGACATTGACCTCATGGGCAGCAGCAAACAAGAACTGCAAATCCTCACAGACAGTCTAACAGATCGGGCGAGCGCATACGGCATGGAGGTCAGTACAGAGAAATCGAAGATCATGGTCAACAGCGCGAGTAATGACAGCACGGAAATAAAGATGAATGGAGAAAACACTAGAAGAGGTGAGCCACTTCAAATACTTAGGCTCCATCCTAACAAAAGATGGATCAAATTTAATGAATTAAATGGCTGCATGCACAAACACAACATACGCGCTAGCGCAGACTCGCAGAATACGCAACACAAAACACATCTGCACCACATACATATACACAACACGCATTGATGCGCATCCTCCTATATGGCAGTGCAATCAGGCATCCACAGCAGAAAAACAACATCCAAAGCATTCCACGAACACACAGCAGCACCACGCACGAGCACGCCTCACGAAAACACACACAACACTATCACTTAATGATTAAGTAAGCTGATGGTTTGATATGACTGAAACGGGTTGATAGTGAAGAGTGATGCTGCTTTTAGTTTGTGTCAACAGTTTGGGTTTCACAAGAAGAGGCATAAAACTGAATGTTATTGTCTTGCCAAAGAACACGAACCCATCTACAGAAAGAGCCAACCCTGCAGAGACTTTCTGATATTCAAAGGTGTGATAAGAAAGGCAGGCCATGTCCAGAGAAAAGAAATGTAATGGTGCAACAAATATGGAGTTGTTTCCTCAATCTTGCAAACGTCTCCTGTATCAACCTACACACTGATCATTAAAATAAAAAAGATATTCCTGTCAGTTGGGGGTTTACTGTAACCTTCATCCCCCAGTAAGCTCTCTACTTTGGGAATTAAGCAAATAACAGTTGGATATATTTGTGAGAGTGATCTTGAAGTACTTACTTGGCAGTGTAACGTTCAAATTGACTAATCACTTGAACAGCTCTTTAGTAAAACAATAAATAAATAAATAAATAAATAAATAAATAAATAAAAAATAAATAAATAAATAAATAAATAAATAAATCATACATACATCATACATACATACATACATACACACAACATACACACACACACACTCACACATCATACATACATACATATACATACATACATACAACTACATACATACATACATACATACATACATACATACATACAGACGAAGACAGACAGACAGACAGACAGACGACAGACAGACAGACAGACAGAACAGACAGACAGACAGACAGACAGACAGAACATACATACATACATACATACATACATACATACATACATACATACATACATACATACAAATACCCCCCCCCAAAAAATTTCCTATTGACTTTCAATAGAGTAAAGAGAAGAAAACCAAAGACATCTATGAGGATTTTTTTTTGCGTTGCAAATGAAAGCTTTTCTCATGGTTCATGTAAACCTAGAGTTTCC
The DNA here is from genome assembly GCA_030674155.1 of Stramonita haemastoma. Lineage (NCBI taxonomy): Eukaryota > Metazoa > Mollusca > Gastropoda > Neogastropoda > Muricidae > Stramonita > Stramonita haemastoma. Next base: position 6,202,926 of record CM060333.1, on the reverse strand, counting down.
CAGATTCTTGCCACTAACTCAGCCACATGGAAAAGTTAAGTTCTCTGTAAATGGTTTCCCAATTCTGTCTGTAGTGTGGTGGGTCTGCCTTTCAGTGGTCTGGTCTCTTCTCACCACGTTTCTGCTGTCACTTGAAGAAGCCCAAGCTGCCTGTGGATATCCTCTGCTCTGCTCAAGGGCAGGGTAACTCTGCAGGAGACTGTGAAGTCATCCCCTGTGCCAGACAAGCCAAGAAACCATTTCAGTATTCCACTTCCGCTAAGAGTGCTACAAGTGATGGCCCTTGACTGTGGACATCTAAATCCTTTTGTGGACAGACTTCAGACTGTTAGTGGGAGATACTCTCCAAGATCTTGCATGAAAAGAAGAAATCAGTGAACGAAGCTCTGAGAAGTTGAAGAAAGTGTGCTCGGTAAGACTTATCCAAAGATAAACACGGAAAAAGTAGTGCAAAACGTCTGTAACTCATTCCAATTTTTACTTTAAAAAATGACTGTCAGAAAGTAATATAACCAAATTAAGAGAAATGTTAACTTATCCACCAATATTGTTTTTGAATATCATGCAATGTTGGAGAGAATTGGACAACCCTTGAAGTGGATGTTTCATTCCCCCCCCCCCCCTTTTTTTCCTCGCAATGTGTGCAGTTTTCATTCAGTCCTTCCAGCCATCCATGCATATTTTATGATGGGTCATTGTAGTCTCTAGTTCATGGACAATAAATGCATTCTTGGGTATTCATTGATTGATACATTCGTCTGTGTTTTGGGTTGCCCTAGTGTCTGGTGTACTGACTCAGTCAGACATTTCATACCCACAGTCATACCTCCTCCCCGAGTCCCAATCAGCTCCCTGCATTCCGCATACATCTCCACACAAGTTTTCTCAATTTTGTTTTGTTTCCATGTTATCTAATATTTTAAACAAATACTTTATTCATATATCTTTTTAGTTTCAAGTGCAGACTAGAAATACCAACGGCAAGGTTGAAAAGGTGCTGGAGGAGATAAACCAAACTGGAACAGAGGCATCATGGACAGAGAGCACAGGCCAGAAGAGGAAGGACAGAGA
>CM060333.1:6186855-6196855 GCA_030674155.1 Stramonita haemastoma | reverse complement strand
TGATATTGCAAGTTCCTTGAGTTAGATCATCTGACTGAGTTCCTGTGCACCCTCACATCCCTGTCATCTTGTGCCCACGTCAAAGCACATCCTCTTCAGTATGAAACGAGGTTAGCTGTGGTCATTGATATGAGTAACGTGATCACACAGCCCGTTAAGCATAAACCCAGCCAACAGGAACAAGTCTGGCAAAGAAGTGAACAGGCTGTACCTGCTTTGACTTGCTCGAAATTCACGACATAAAACAGTGTTAGCGCATTGACACTTGAGAAAGTCGGGGAAAATAGTAAAACAACAACAACGACAACAACAACAACAACAACAACAACAACGGAGAATGTTTGTGTTGTTCCGACAAACTGCAGAGCACCTAGAAGCTGGCGTAGCTATCTCAGCCTAGCATCTTAATGGATCGGTGGTCTAGGTGGTAACGCGCCTTGCCTAGAAAGCAAAAAGTCCGGGTCGGAGTGTGCGGTGGTTCGTACCCCGTTTGGGCCCAAAACCCTTCCCCCATCCATTAGACCCTGAGCGGTGGTCTGGGCGCTATTTTTCGGATGAGACGATAACCGAGGTCCCGTGTATTATACATCATTATTTAGCGCACGTAAAAGAATCCACGCCAACAAGGGGGTTGATCCTGGCAAAATTATGTAGAAAAAGCCACTCTGATAGGGAAACAAATACAGTTGCATGCAGGAAAAAGAAAAAAAATGGGTAGGCGCTACACATGTGGCGACGCGCTCTCCCCGGGAAGAGCAGCCCAAATTTGACTCAGAGAAATCTGCTGTGCCATAAAGTGATACAAAATACAAAATACAACCTAAGACACAATCCAGCCTGTCAAAGTCCTGCAGTGTAATCAGCGTGGCCATTGCTATCCTTCAGTCTGACAACAGCTGACACATTCCACATCAGCCACTAAAATGTCAGTTATATAAAATTCGTCATGTATTCCTTTTGTTTTCTGGAAACTTTTTGTTGTCACATTTTACTGTTGAGATGGGATGTAGAGTGTTAAAAGTACATGTGATTGTGTCCCTTGAAGGCCAACTTGTACAAAATCGATGCTGCCTATAAAACCAGTCAAAACCGACACAAAAAAATCCATTGCATTGCAGGTATTTTGAGAAAGGTGTTGAGCTTTTGCTCTGTTACATGTGTCACTGGGTCCACCCAGCCAGTCATAACCAGCTACACTAGCTACTGCCCTCCATAGGTTGGTAGCCAGTGAATGATGACCAAAAATTGCATGATATTTAACACACATGCTTCATTTCATTGAAGCTAGTGCACACAGATGCAGTAGAGCATTAGCAAGTTTACAAGAAAAAGTTGACACAGGAGATAATAACAAAGCAAACCAAACAAAGTAGGAAACCAAAACTATCCACACGTTTGCAATGTATAATTTCAAGAATGTTTTGAAACTCTGTTTCTGTGTTCATTAAGTTATCAAATCTGTCAGTGTTGGTTTTATTATAGCATAGGTATATTGAAAGGCAGTGAATGCAATCCTGTCTTTTAGTTCAACAGATCTAGAACTAGAGCAACAACATTTACCTTTTGCTTTATGAATACAAGTCAGGAAAATGAAGAACAGCAATGACATAACTGTATATATTGTATGAATAAGACAGTCATTTTGAACTTTTGTATATCGACAGGGTTATACTATTAAAGTATTGGGGTGCACCAAGGATGTCTGCTCTCCTGCACCCTCTTCAACATCTTCTGAGAGAGAATTACGGCTGACGCCCTTAAAACACCAAACAAGAAAACTGTCAATATTAGAGGCAGAACACTTACAAAAACGTGTTGTTGATGTAGACAGTTTAGCTGGAGAAGAGCAAGAGCTGGTCAACTTGGTAAATCACCATGATAAGGTCTCTTCAGCATACACAGTGCACACATCCAACATCACTCAGTCCACAGTGCTAGATTTAGCTTCCCCTTCCATTACCTAGTCCAAGTGTGGTCAGTTCCTGCTATATTTAGCACCAGCTGGCCCCATCTGGGCTGGGATGGGATGGGATGAAATAATTAGCTGCTGAGAGGAGCTGAAGGTGGGGAAGCTGACAGCTGTGCATATGGCATGCAGATCAGTGAAAGAAAAACCCAGTTGATGACAGGTAGTGCCAATAGCATCAGCACTGACATTACCATAGACAACAAGAAAACTAAGATCGTCCTTAGGTTTACATATCTGGAGACAGAGTAATAGCCAAACAATCAAACCCAAAGTGCTCTCCACAATAGCCCAGACCGCAGCTGCAATGACAAAGCTAACAGTCCACGGGAAAGACAAAAACAACATCGCTATAAGCTTCAAGATATGACCAATGCGTTCGCTGGTCGTATCCATATTTTTCTACGCATGTGAAACGTGGACCATAACAGCAGACATTGCAAGAAAAATACGTGCAATGGGGATGAGATGCTTTTGCAAACTTAGTATCTTATACAAAGATCACGTAGCCAATGAGGAAGTGAAAGCCAGATTTGAAATGCCATCAGGCCATTAAGAAAACTCCTGACTTCAGTGAAAAGATGCCGACAGAAGAGGTACGGGTACATCAAAGGAACATCTGGACTGGCCAAGACTGTCCTACAGGGAACAGTATAAGGATGGGGACGAAAAGGCAGACAGAGAAAACGATGGGAAGACAACATCAGAGAGCGGACTAGCCTTGAGTAGAATGGCATAGTATAGAGAACTTAAAACCGCAAGGAATGGAGGGAACTGGTTGCAAAATCTTCAATGGTGTATCCTAACTAGACCAAATTGCATGATAGTGAAGTAAAGGTTACGGTTTTACACGTAGAACTTTTTTTTTTGTATCTGTGAAGGAGGATTCTCAGTCAGATGTATGTTTATATGTTTGCATACTAGAGTATAAATAAGGAGTAAACTTTACAGTTATGTACATATATATAGTCTTAACCTTTTCCATATGGGTTGCCGCCATTTTATAGAGAAAAGTGCATATGTGTGCATTCTTATAAATTATTAAATCAATGTTAAAGTCATTTCCCTAAACCTGAGTCTGTTTTCAAAATCAGCAGTACATAGATACAAATCCATGCTTAAAGGCCACATTTCAAATTTATAAAAGTTCTCGGACTTAAAATGATACTGGAATCACACAATCCCGTAGCCTTAAAATTGCTATAAAAGGCAAACGGTGAATATCCATGCGGGACACAAAAGAGTTAAACCCTGATTCTTGCCATAAAACGGCGATGTCTACTACCAAGTAAACTTATATGTCACACTTGAAGATTTTTACAGCCATGAAATTTAATTCAATACGAAAACAAACAAAAACCCTCTATAGCAATGACAACAAGAAAAAAAATCCCTAACTCCCCTAACTTACCTTTCTGACTCATAGTCTACCCCCCCCCCCCACCTTCATAACGCTGAGCCATGCTATGTCAGCCACCTCCACCCCACCCCTTACTTCCCCACTCCTCTCCTCCAGTCCCCTCCCCCTCCCTCCGACCCCCACCCCCATTGCCGACTTCCTACTACATCACTTTGCCATTCAATATCTACACAGCAGTCCACACCTTCTCCACTTTTTCAGCCCTCTTCTCCCATCCTCCCCCCCCCCTCCCCTCACTCATCTGTGTACCTCCCCTCCATGCTATTTTTCCAGACCTTTCTCTCCTTGCTACTGGGTCAGGCTTTACAGGGACAGTTTCTTTGGAAAGCAGACTGGGGGAGCGCATGACGCCCATTTGGGTAATGGGCCAATCTCTTTACACTTTTTTTTATAGGAGGCAGAGAGGTTTGCTCAGCCACGTTCATATTACACCGTGATAGACGAAGACTGTTTTGAACCTTCTGGTTATAGGGTTATCCTTTTAGCTAGCTGTGTGTGTGTGTGTGTGTGTGTGTGTGTGTGTGTGTGTGTGTGTGTGTGTGTGTGTGTGTGTGTGTGTGTGTGTGTGTGTGTGTGTGTGTGTGTGTGTCTGTCTGTCTGTCTGTCTGTCTGCCTGTCTGTGTGTCTGTGTGTCTGCCTGTCTGTGTGTCTGTGTGTCTGTGTGTCTGTGTGTCTGTGTGTGTCTTGTGTTTGTGTATGTGTGTGTGTGTGTCTGTTTGTCTCTGTTTGTTTGACTCTGTGTGTGTGTATGTGAGTGTGTGTGTGTGTGTGTAAGTGTGTGTGTGTGGTGTGTATGTGTCTGTGTGTGTACGCGCGTGCGCGCACGAGTGTGTGTGTGTGTGTGTGTGTGTGTGTGTGTGTGTGTGTGTGTGTGTGTGTGTGTGTTAATGCCCCTATTTCTGACATTTACAAGGTCTTACATCTTGACATTTGCCGCAACCAACATCGAGTTTTATCAGATTTTTTCAGTTAATGATATGTAACTCTCGAAAGGTTGTGCTGTCTTTGTGAAAAGTTATTATTACATTTGATGGTATTTCTTAAGGGGGAGTTCCATTTGTGTTATTTGAGTTGTTCCCTTGTTAAATTTGCTTATAGCTAGCCATCTATAACCCAAATGAGGTGAAACTAAATGCAATCTTCAATCTTGAATCGTGTGTATGTATGTGTGTGTGTGTGTGTGTGTGTCTGCGCGCGTGCGTTTGTGTGTGTGTGTCTGTGTGTATGTGTGTCTGTCTTTGTGTTTGTGGGTGTGCGAAAAGCACATAATTATACACACATGTTATGTATAAGCATAGGTGAGCATGTAAGAGTGTGTGACTGTCTGTCTGCAATCAACAAGAGCCAGAACAAGAAAGATCTCAGACTTTTCTTGTGTTTGCAATAATATCTAAATAAAAAAAGAAAACTCAAACGAGTGAAAAAGTCTGTCTGCCCCGAGCCTAAAGCTCATCAGGCCGGTGCTTATCCCGGTTTCTGTGACGTTAAGCGACTGAGAGTCATAGACTCCCCCCTGGATAGGACGCCAGTCTATCGCAGGGTTAACCCCCAACACAAGGTTGGTACCCCTTTTACACCTGGGTGGGGTGAGAAAATAGCCGTAAAGTGCCTTTTCCAAGGGCACAACGCCATAGCCGAAAGCTGGGATCGAACCCGCAACCTTTAGATTACGAGTCCAACGCCCTAACCACTAGGCTACAGCGGCGGCTAAATGAGTGACACTTAGGGGTAATTGATACACTTTGATGTTCCTTGGCAAAAGCTCCAAGGTTTACCAATGGTGATATTTTGTGTGTGTGACCTTTTTTCGCTATAAAGGTAGATGCATTCCAACTTCAGAATTGTGATAGATAAATTAAAGACAGAAACAATAACATTTGCAAAGCGTATGACTAGTCGCTAATGTAGACACAAACTGAACGTGTGGATTTTACGTAAAAGAGGAATATATTAAATTAGAGTTTCAAAAGGTAAAAGTTGGTTAATGATACTTTTTTTCGTGTGAAATTTATATCTGTGCTGTAGTTTATCTAAAGTAAAACTTGAAGAGGTTTCTTAATATGTCGAGGTGTTACAGCTTTTAACAATCCGCAAGTCTGTTTGGCATTAGTATGCATTATAAATAGAAAGGAAAGTAATATATATCTTTCTTGTATGGACAGGAAAAAAGGTCACACAGATACATGCTAAAAGAGAGAGAGAGAGAGAGAGAGAGAGAGAGAGAGAGAGAGAGAGAGAGAGAGAGAGAGAGAGAGAGAGAGAGAGAGAGAGAGAGAGAGAGAGAGAGAGAGAGAGAGAGAGAGAGAGAGAGAGAGAAGAAGACAGACAGACAGACAGACAGACAGACAGACAGACAGACAGACAGACAGACAGACAGACAGACAGACAGACAGACAGACAGACAGACAGACAGACAGACAGACAGACAGACAGACAGACAGACAGACAGACAGACAGACAGAGACAGGAGAGGAGCGGTGCTAGTGAACAGTTTCCTGTAACTTTGGTTCACAAAAGACTGTCCCTGCTAGGTGACCTTTTCACCAGACTTTCCCATCATGCAGTTGGACTGAAGTGCTCGGTTACAGAGAAGCACCGGCAGAAGTGAACAACAGGAAGCTGTCCTTCCTTCCTTCCTTCCTTCCTTCCTTCCTTCCTTCCTTCCTTCCTTCCTTCCTTCCTTCCTTCCTTCCTTCCTTCCTTCCTTCCTTCCTTCCTTCCTTCCATCCTGTGCTGCTCTTTTCTTCGTCCATCCTTCCAGTGTGTCTTCTTCTGTGCTGTCTAACTTCCACCACAAACCACTTGAATTATTCTGCCATTATTTAGCGCATTGCCAATTCTAGGACAATGCTTACTTTCTTGAAAGGAATGTTATCTTGAATTAATAAAAATACAGACAATATAAAAGCCAACAACCAGAAACCAACAACCAAAACAAAAAGCAATGTAATCTTCATTTGGATTTGGTTTGAAATGAAAAAATTTTTTTTTTTATAAATGTAAGCCCAAAAAAAGCAAAAAAGGAAAAATCCTGGACGATCTTCTGCTAGAAAGCTGCTGCTTATCTTTATAATGTTATAGCTAGAAATCTCAAGGATCCTTCATTTCTGACCAAAAAAATGCCCGTGAGCTTTCTAAAAAGCAAAACAGATAAAATGGGACAATTAATACTTTCATTTGAAAAGCGTAATGCAAAATAAGGCCTTACTGTCGATAAAAGAAAGGCACAACCATTATCTATGCACACGTTTATATTTTTTGTAATACGTTTCTTTTGATATTCAAACAAACTGTTGAACTAACAATTACTGACATTAAAAAGTGGGTTTTTTAAAATAGTCTTCTGTCGGATTTAGAATATATATCTGAAGAAGTAGACTACTGCAGTTTGTTTTGCGTGTCTACTATTAGTTAAACGTGCCATTCCTTGTTCGCAATGTAACCTGCAAAGCATTTGTGGGGAAATAACAACAAAAAAACTACCCACAGTTCAATAAAACACTCTCCTCAGTTGAGAAAGCCTTGAGACAGACAGACCCCTTGTTGACACAAGTATCACAATGAAACTGTTGTAAACAGACCGAAAAACAGAATCGAATGAAATCTATGCCATTGTAATGCACCTGGTGTTTTTGTCTTGTTTTTTTATTTTCAGGAGAATGGTCCTTCGTCTGAATGTTGTCTGAAGCCAATCTGACTCCCACTCATAGAACTGAATGGTAGTCTGGGTTCTACTGCTTTGGATGAGACTATTAACCTCAGCCCTGTATAACACGTGTAGTCAGTGCATACACAGGAACACGGCGGTAAGAACTAGTTTCTGACAAAAAAACATGCACAAGAAACTAATGCAATGCAATGACATATGATACACTGTAATGTGATGCAATGTAATCTAATCCATCGCAACGTAACATAACACAACACAACACAGCACAATACACTTTATTAAATAAAGCTCATGACAAAACAACCCCAGACAAATATTTCCTTCCGAAAAAGGCACACCAGAATCTCATAGATAAGCTACAACAATTAGCTAATGGCGTTCTCCAGTGGGGCTATCCTTCAGGTGGCTACACAAAAACCTGCATTAAACATGCAGATTAGAAAAGCTCTAAAATAGGTCAGAAAACAGAGACAACACAAGGGATATTTTCTATGGACATCAGACGATCTTCATAGACAGAAAGACGTTAAAAAATAAGGCAGTAAACATGCAGGCAGCAGTCTGTAGGGATTCTGAACTCTTGAGGGACGTTCATCTCTTGGGTTGTTTTATTCATGTTTTGTTAACATGAAGAAGACAGGACTCAGCATGTGGGATTCATTGTTTATTTGTGGAGAGCTATGTGCCTACATAATGCTGGCTCTGCACTCAATACTCGCCCACCGCAGCCCACACCACCCCACCCCCTCTTGCGCCCCTCTGATTCGTCAGCATATTTCTGCTTTTCTATTTTACTCTCTGCCTCTGCTTCTATGTTCTGACCCACTTTCTCTGAATTTCAGTTCATCTGTCTGTCTGTTATTATTATTATTACTTTTATCATTATTCATTTTATATCGAGGATAATGGAATAAGCACTCGTGTTCTTTTTTATATCCAGTCCCCGTGTGCATGCAGTTTTGTAAATCTTGTCATCTGTTCCCACAGGCACACAATGGCCTAGTCTTACGAAAAGCGGAACAGGATTTAACGTGTGCGCGAGATGATCTGCGTGCGTTCGCACACAGGGCCTCGGTTTATAGTCTCATCCGAAGGACTTTTGGGGAGGGTGGAGTCAGCACTGATGTTAACTCCAGGGGGAAAATCCCCTCGATTGGGAATCGAACCCGGGTCGTCAAATTGCGAGAGCAATGTTCTGACCACCAGGCTATCCCGTGCCCCGGGACTGTCTGTCTACATGTCCGTTTGTCTGTCTGTCTGACTAACTGACTGTCTTTCCCTAGTTTCTGGACGTGCACTCATCTTATTTTAATTTTGTTCTTTTGTTGTTGCAAATGAGTATTGTCAAACTGACTTTTCTTTAATTGGTTAATCATTATCTTATGACCAGGGGTCTGACAGGACGCAGTCTCTAGTAATTCCAATTCCAATGGAAGATCATCAAAGACCATTCCAGAGCTACCAAATAAACAGCTTCTTAAGCCTCCAGGCAAAATAATGCACAGAACATTCTAATCAGACTTTAAAAGCAGGCTGAAGAGTTATTTGCAGACAAACAGCCAGGTTTCAGACCTGGAATGAGTGCAAATGAACATTTTAAATATATATTTTTTTATCTATTTCTCTCTCACATACACAAACACATACACACACGTACACACGTACATACACACACGCACACATACGCACACACATACACACACGTGCGCGCGTGCACACACATTCATGCATGCATGCATGCATCCTACATACATATCATACATACATACATACACATACATACATACATACATACATACATACATAACATACATACATACATACATACATACATACATACATACATACATACATACATACATACATACATACATACATACATACATACAATACATACATACATACATACATACATACATACATACATACATACATACATACATCATACATCACACAGCAAAGCACACACGCATTCACACATGAACACAAACATGCATGCATACACACACATATGAGTACGCGTGCACACGCACTCCCCTCTACACACACATACAAGCATACACAACCACATTTTTCTCTGATGATATTAATTTTGCAAGGAGCTCAATAAAAAAAAAAAAAAAAATTAATTCACCAAGCAAACACAATCATGAAGGAAGCAATACATCAATAAAAACAGAATAAAAACGAGGTAAACTTACACACACGCAAAATTCATCAGAACAATTTGAAAAACAAAGCCCCAGAAAAACGGGAAAATGTAAAAAAAAAAAGAAAAAAAAAAGAGCAACAACACTATGATATTTCCTAGACACACTCTTTGATCCTGAAAATGAGAACAAAGACACAAACAAACACATAAAAAATATCGAAAGAAAAACAACACAAAACAACAATAAATAAACAGGTTGATGTATAACTAAGCAGATAATGCATGCATAAACAGTTACTACAAATAGTAAGGAGTGAAGCTGTCATGCAACGATGGGTATAAATCCACTGTACAGTGATCCATAACGTCACAGCTAGAAGGAATCCATTGTAAAGTGACACATGGCGTCATAGCTAGACGGAATCCATTGTAAAGTGACACATGACGTCATAGCTAGTAGGAATTCCTTGTAAAATGATCCATAACATCATAGCTAGAAGGAATCCATTGTAAAGTGACACATGACGTCATAGCTAGTAGGAATTCCTTGTAAAATGATCCATAACGTCATAGCTAGAAGGAATCCATTGTAAAGTGACATATCATGTCATAGCTAGTAGGAATTCCTTATAAAATGATACATAACGTCATAGCTAGAAGGAATCCATTGTAAAGTGACACATGACGTCACAGCTAGTAGGAATTCCTTGTAAAATGATCCATAACGTCATAGCTAGAAGGAATCCATTGTAAAGTGACACATGACGTCATAGCTAGTAGGAATTCCTTGTA
>CM060333.1:6179355-6181855 GCA_030674155.1 Stramonita haemastoma | reverse complement strand
TTGTAGCAGAGAAACTGTACATGTGTATGAATATGTATCCAGGATGAATTTGTTGTGTATGTGTGTGTGTGTGTGTGTGTGTGTGTGAGTGAGTGAGTGTGTGTGTTTATGCTTGTGGGTGTGGGTGTGGGTGGAAGGGTGCTATGTCTTGACTTTTGAGGATGAATTGTTTATGGTAGGGGAGTAGTTTGTGTCTGACTGGTTTTGCTTATTCATTTGATTCGTTATGTCATTTTTCAATGATTTCCTGATTATCAGTAATTGGATGACAATATGACTGATGGATTTTTTTTTCTTCTTCTTTTGCTATCTTACATTTCTTTGTCTATTAATTCATTGATTTATTCATAATTGTTTCATTTTTGCCCATGAGGGCCTGGTGTAAAGAAGCCTCTGGCTTATCCAATTACCCTCATTAAAATTTCGAGTTTCGAGTTTCGAGTTTCGAGTTTCGAGTTTCTCTCTCTCTCTCTCTCTCTCTCTCTCTCTCTCTCTCTCTCTCTCTCTCTCTCTCTCTCTCTTTTCTCTCCTCTCTCTCTCTCTCTCTCTCTCTCTCTCTCTCTCTCTCTCTCTCTCTCTCTCTCTCTTTGATGTATCTCTGTCTCTTTCTCTTCTCTTGTTTATTATGTCTTTCTTCAGTTCTCTGTGTTTTCTTTTTGTTTGTTGTTTTTGTTTTTCATTATGTTGTTTCTTGTTATTATGTATTTCCCTGTTTGTAGTTATAGGTTGTTGTTGTTAGTTAGAGTGTATTGTTTATCTACATGCTATCCCTGATAAGGGCAAAGGACTGATGCACACACAGCCCGCCCGCACCACAGCACACACACACACACACACACCAAAAACGCGCAGCGCGCGCCGCGCACGCAAAACATCAACACAACACACCAATAATGAAGTCAGACACATATGCTAAAAACATTATGAACTGACAAACAATTAAAGACAATAACGCCAAAATAAGATACTTATTATTTATGAGTCACATATGCCATAATAAGGATACTTTGCTACATCATGTCCTTCAAACTGAACGGTGTTTCTTCCCTTAGAGAGTGAAGGATGTCCTTTTTACACTCTTCCTTAGAGAGTGAAGGATGTCCTTTTTACACTCTTCCTTAGAGAGTGAAGGATGTCCTTTTTACACTCTTCCTTAGAGAGTGAAGGATGTCCTTTTTACACTCTTCCTTAGAGAGTGAAGGATGTCCTTTTTACACTCTTCCTTAGAGAGTGAAGGATGTCCTTTTTACACTCTTCCTTAGAGAGTGAAGGATGTCCTTTTTACACTCTTCCTTAGAGAGTGAAGGATGTCCTTTTTACACTCTTCCTTAGAGAGTGAAGGATGTCCTTTTTACACTCTTCCTTAGAGAGTGAAGGATGTCCTTTTTACACTCTTCCTTAGAGAGTGAAGGATGTCCTTTTTACACTCTTCCTTAGAGAGTGAAGGATGTCCTTTTTACACTCTTCCTTAGAGAGTGAAGGATGTCCTTTTTACACTCCTTCTTAGAGAGTGAAGGATGTCCTTTTTACACTCCTCCTTAGAGAGTGAAGGATGTCCTTTTTACACTCTTCCTTAGAGAGTGAAGGATGTCCTTTTTACACTCCTCCTTAGAGAGTGAAGGATGTCCTTTTTACACTCTTCCTTAGAGAGTGAAGGATGTCCTTTTTACACTCTTCCTTAGAGAGTGAAGGATGTCCTTTTTACACTCCTCCTTAGAGAGTGAAGGATGTCCTTTTTACACTCCTCCTTAGAGAGTGAAGGATGTCCTTTTTACACTCTTCCTTAGAGAGTGAAGGATGTCCTTTTTACACTCTTCCTTAGAGAGTGAAGGATGTCCTTTTTACACTCTTCCTTAGAGAGTGAAGGATGTCCTTTTTACACTCTTCCTTAGAGAGTGAAGGATGTCCTTTTTACACTCCTCCTTAGAGAGTGAAGGATGTCCTTTTTACACTCTTCCTTAGAGAGTGAAGGATGTCCTTTTTACACTCTTCCTTAGAGAGTGAAGGATGTCCTTTTTACACTCTTCCTTAGAGAGTGAAGGATGTCCTTTTTACACTCTTCCTTAGAGAGTGAAGGATGTCCTTTTTACACTCTTCCTTAGAGAGTGAAGGATGTCCTTTTTACACTCCTTCTTAGAGAGTGAAGGATGTCCTTTTTACACTCTTCCTTAGAGAGTGAAGGATGTCCTTTTTACACTCTTCCTTAGAGAGTGAAGGATGTCCTTTTTACACTCTTCCTTAGAGAGTGAAGGATGTCCTTTTTACACTCTTCCTTAGAGAGTGAAGGATGTCCTTTTTACACTCCTCCTTAGAGAGTGAAGGATGTCCTTTTTACACTCCTCCTTAGAGAGTGAAGGGTGTCGTTTTTACACTCTTCCTTAGAGAGTGAAGGATGTCCCTGTTACATTGACTGTGTTGTCTTCCTCAGACATTGACAGATGTCCCTGTTACACTGTTACAACTGTTGGTTGTTTAACAGAGTGGACATATTTGATGTCCC
>CM060333.1:6159355-6174355 GCA_030674155.1 Stramonita haemastoma | reverse complement strand
GTTAACTCCAGGAGAAAAATTTCCTCGACCGGACTCGAACCCGGGTCGTCAAATTGCCAGCGCAATGTTCTGACCACTAGGCTACCGTCCCCCTAATTGATGAAAGTATGATTACATCTACCAAAAACCCGATTTTTTTTTGTTTTCAATAAACAAGAAAACAAGCTAAAGAAAAGAACGTTTTCTAATTCTTTTACAAGCATTGCAATAATTACATAGAAGACCTATCAACAAAGACACCAAACCTGAAATCGGAATGTGGCCCTACCTTAACGGTGAATAAGAACGGTCACATACGTAACATCTCACCATCGGTGAACCTTAGAGCTCTAGCTGTGGAACGAAAAAAGAAAAGAGTTTATGGGAGATGAGGGTTCGAGGTTCCCCGAGCTGCGGTGTGGTTTCTATGTATCCCATGGAGTTCACACTGATTTCGGCACCGTGTCCTTGGCAAGTCTTTTCGGTGAGACTTTAAACCCTACCACGCACAAAAGCACGTAACCACGTTTGGACTTCGATCCGTGTTGCATAGAGGAGAGGACCCACTGTAACTGATTCTATGGGTGAGGCATGGTAAACACGCGGCCTTGTCATTTGGGGGAAGGAGAGGATCTGCTTAGCTTGCACCACAGTGTGAACGGGCCACTGACTCTTTTGAGAGTCATGGGAAAGGGCGGAGGAACAAAAGGTGTTTTGGTCCCTACCTGTTAAGGACGATTATTTTCTGTCACTGATTCCGCACACCTGATAAAAGGTGTAGTGATGTAATCATCACCAGTACAAATTTATAACCACGTCAAACCTCGCTTGCCAAGGTACTTATTGAAACAGAGGTACTTTGTCTGACATTTTAGATACCTGATACAAAGTCAGCATGTACTGGCTACTTATAAGATACAGCACCGCCAGCCCCCCCAAAAAAAAACAAAAAAAAAAAAAACACACAACAAAAAAAAAAACAAAAACACAACACAACACACAAACAAACACACACACACACACACACACACACACACACACACACACACACACACACACACACACACACACACACCACACACACACACATACACATACACACACACACTCCCCAAAAGTCCTTCAATTGAGACTATAAACTAAGGCCCCGTAGGCGAACGCATGCAGAACATCGTAGGCACACGTTAAATCCTGTTCTGCTTTTCGTAAGAGTAGGCCATTGTGTGCCGGTCGGAACAGATGACAAGATTTACAAAACTGTATACATAAGGATTGGATGTAAAAAAACAAAAAAAACCCACATGATTGCTTATTTCATTATTCTTGAAATAATAGAATTTTTTTTAAAAAAATACACCACTCACACCACAAACAAAAATACACACACACACAACACAACACAACACAACACAACACACACACCACACACACACACACACACACACACACACACACACACACAACACTACACATACACATATACACACCATGTTTGCAGACACTGCAGAGTTTCTTCTCAATGACAACTTTCGATGATCAGCGCATAATTATCAGTTCTCCCTTTGTTATTTCTTGTTTTTTGAAACTGGAAAAATGCTGATTCAGAGACTGTTACCAAGCAGGTGGTCACAGGGTTCAAGGGAAAGTGGGTACAGCTGGTCTGTAAACAATAAAAAAAATATATATATAAAAAACACATACACACACAGTGTGAGTTGGCCAGCTTTGTGCGTAGAGACCCAATCAAGGGCAATGGTGTAGTGTGGCAAACTGACAGTGATGCACAAGGACAAACCCTAGAGAACTTTGTGGAACTGAGGAACACGCGAAACAAGAGCTACGTGTTTGAAAACAGTGAGACGACTACTATTACGAACACGAGAAAGTCACACAGAGGGTTTGCAATTAAGGACATACAGAACGTGGAGTGATTTCAGACAGACCTGACCCAGAAGATGCTGCTGCTGCTGCTGCTGTTGTTGCTGTTGTTGTAGTTGTTGTTGTGTTGTACGTTCCCCAGCTTAACACTCTGGCCGTCATCCAGAAGAATGACGCACTCTTGTCTCCGTCATTCCACCTGCGAGATTGAATTTGCACGCTGAATGAGAAGTTTGGCGTGGTGGTCATGACTGTTTCCAAGTACCTCGCCATGTTGGCAGTCATGACTGTTTCCAAGTACCTCGCCATTTGGCAGTCATGACTGTTTCCAAGTACCATCGCCATGTTGGCAGTCATGACTGTTTCCAAGTACTCGCCATGTTGGCAGTCATGACTGTTTCCAAGTACCTCGCCATGTTGGCAGTCATGACTGTTTCAAGTACATCGCCATGTTGGCAGTCATGACTGTTTCCAAGTACCTCGCCATGTTGGCAGTCATGACTGTTTCCAAGTACCTCGCCATGTTGGCAGTCATGACTGTTTCCAAGTACCTCGCCATGTTGGCAGTCATGACTGTTTCCAAGTACCTCGCCATTTCGCTGTTTGGCAGTGCCATGACTGTTTCCAAGTACCTCGCCATGTTGGCAGTCATGACTGTTTCCAAGTACCTCGCCATGTTGGCAGTCATGACTGTTTCCAAGTACCTCGCCATGTTGGCAGTCATGACTGTTTCCAAGTACCTCGCCATGTTGGCAGTCATGACTGTTTCCAAGTACCTCGCCATGTTGGCAGTCATGACTGTTTCCAAGTACCTCGCCATGTGGCAGTCATGACTGTTTCCAAGTACCTCGCCATGTTGGCAGCATGACTGTTTCCAAGTACCTCGCCATGTTGGCAGTCATGACTGTTTCCAAGTACCTCGCCATGTTGGCAGTCATGACTGTTTCCAAGTACCTCGCCATGTTGGCAGCCTGACCTCCAAGTACTTTCGCCATGTTGGCAGCCATGACTGTTTCCAAGTACCTCGCCATGTTGGCAGCCATATCCCACTTCAGAGGAAGGAGATGCAGTGAGGAAGATCGTTCCCTGAAAGGACAACGATGCAGGCGGACTAACCCATGAGCTCTGTTGGAGTGGTGAGGATGGGAAACAGAAGCTTGGTAGCTTGGAGGTGGGGATCTGCGTTTGATATCGTTTGATACCCATCCAATATGGAATAAATCAGCACCACCATTTCCACCACTAACACTGTCACCATCCCTACCATCATGATCATCCTCAATATCATCATGATCACCACTACCACCACCACAACCACCACCCCCCACCACCACCACCATCATCATCATCATCATCATCATCATCATCATCATCATCTCATCATTCATCATCATCATCATCATCTCATCTCACCACATCGTCATCGTCATCGTCATCGTCATCATCATCGTCATCATCACATCACATCATCACCATCACCTTCATCATTCATCACCATCATCATCATCATCATCATCATCATCACCATCACATCATCATCATCCTCATCATCACACCATCATCATCACCATTCATCTCATCATCATCATCATCATCATCATCATCATCATCATCATCATCATCATCATCATCATCATCATCATCACCATCATCATCATCATCATCTCATCATCATCATCATCATCATCATCATCATCATCATCATCATCCCATCACCATCACCATCATCATCACCATCACCACCTTCATCATCATCATCATCATCATCATCATATCATCAATCACCATCATCATCATCTCATCATCATCATCATCATCATCATCATCTCATCATCACACGCGTTCATATAAAGAACTGACCGTGATCACCATCCCATCGGATGGTTGCCTTCTGTTCTGAATTCAAATATGCTACAAACTCGCAGCAACAGACGTGCATTTATACTTCAGATACTGTTAGAGATATTAAACACTGAAGATCAGGTATGCAGAATTTTCATAGACTACAGAAAGGCTTTTGACAATGTCAACCATGACCGTCTGCTTATCATCGTTTTTTTTTTTTTTAATGGGCTTTCCAACGATGATATACCGACGGTCATGGTTAACATTGTCAAAAGCCTTTCTATAGCCTATGAAAGTTCTGTATGCCTGTTCTTCAGTGTTGTATATCTCTAACAGTATCTGAAGCATGAATGCACGTCTGCTGTTCCTTTTCCAAGGGTACAATTTCAGTTGAAAAAAACGAAAAAAAGTAAAACAAAATGACGTAAAATAGGGTAAAGTAATAACACTTCAAGAAATAAGGTAACGAAGAATAAACTAAACTAAACTAAAAAAGCAGAAATGAAATAATATTTATTTCAATCAAAGAAAAAACACGTGAAATTAGATGAGATAAAACAATACAATAAAATGGAATGAAATAAACTAACTCAGAACAATTTATCGATGAAAATCGAGTTATTTACTGGGAAAGTGTTGAAAGCTTCTTTTGTTCCTTTTTTCTTATTGGTTCTCAGCCTTGTATTTTGGACAAATTGTCAATTTATCACAGAAATTGCTCTCAAGAAACTATTTCAATCTACTTTAATTTGACCTCAATGCCAAGCCAAAGCTTGCCTGTAATTCAGTATTTCCGGGAAATGAATCACGATCAAGCATTGCGATGTTCTTAAAGTGGCAATTTATTTACAGGACAGACATAAACAAAAGGGAAACAAATCAACAACAAAAAACAACCGCCATGATGCAATGATTTGCGCCTTGGGTTATGGACTGAAAGGTTGCGGGTTCGAATTCCATAAGAGTCACGGGGAATTTTCGAACTCCGGTCAGCCCCTCTACAGTGTGAATTTGCCATGTGCTCATTGGGAAGACTGCGACCCCAAAGTCGAGCTGTATCCACTTTACAGATGCAATTTTGAGAGTTACATCATCTTCATCGCCATCAATCATCATGCAATAAAAGGTAACTGTCTCCAATTCAGTTGCCCCTTTTGCATTGGTCTCATGGTGACATCAGTTTAAGTTCCCCAACGCAATTTGGATTTTTCACAAAAAATGTAAGCTTGTTTATTTGGCTGGCTGGTTAGTTGGCTCAATGGTTGGTTGGTTTTTTGGCTAGCTGGCTGGCTATTTGGCAAGCTGCTGGGTTAGTTGGATAGCTGCTGGGTTAGTTGGTTAGCTGCTGGTTAGTTGGATAGCTGCTGGGTTAGTTGGATAGCTGTCTGGTACAGTTGTCTGGCTGTTTGGTTAATTATCTAACAGCTTATTTGGCTAGCAGCTTGGTTAGTTGGCTAGCTGCTTGTTTATTTGGTTAGCTGATTGGTTAGTTAGCTGGTTAGTTGGTTAGTTGCTAGCTGGTTGGCTAGTTGACTAGCTGGCTGGTTCGTTGCTAGCTAGCTAAATGACTAGCTAATTAGTCAGTTGATTTGCTGGCTGGCTAACTTTTTCGATGGTTGGTTAGCTATTTGGCTAGTTGGTTAGCTATTTGGTTAGTTGGTTAGCTATTTGGTTAGTTGGTTAACTAGTTGATTAGCTATTGGTTAGTTGGTTAGCTATTTGGCTAGTTGGTTAGCTATTTGGTAGTTGGTTAGCTATTTGGCTAGTTGGTTAGCTATTTGGCTAGTTGGTTAGCTATTTGGTTATAGTTGGTTAGTATAGTTGGTTAGCTATTGGTTGTTGGTTATATTTGGTTAAAATTGGTTAGCTATTTGGTCTAGTTGGTTTAGCTATGTTGGTTACTAGTTGGTTACTATTTGGCTAGTTGGTTAGCTATTTGGTTAGTTGGTTATATAGTTGGTTACTAGTTGGTTAGCTATTTGGTTAGTTGGTTATATAGTTGGTTAACTAGTTGGTTAGCTATTTGGTTAGTTGGTTATATAGTTGGTTAACTATTGGTTAGTTGGTTATATGTTGGTTAGCTATTTGGTTAGTTGGTTATATAGTTGGTTAACTATTGGTTAGTATGGTTTAGTTGGTTATATTTGGACTAGTTGGTTAGCTATTTGGTTAGTTGGTTTACATAGTTGGTTTATATAGTTGGTTAGCTATTGGTTAGTTGGTTATATAGTTGGTTAAGCTATTGGTTAGTGAGTATAGTTGGTTAATATTGTTGGGTTATATAGTTGGTTTAAACTAGTTGGTTAGTTGGTTATATAGTTGGTTAACTATGGGTTAGCTGAGTGGTTAGTTGGTTATATAGTTGGTTAACTAGTTGGTTAGCTTGGTTAGTTGGTTATATAGTTGGTTAACTAGTTGGTTAGCTGAGTGGTTAGTTGGTTATATGTTGTTGGTTAACTAGTTGGTTAGCTTGGTTAGCTGAGTGGTTAGTTGGTTAACTAGTGGTTACTAGTTGGTTAGTGAGTGGTTAACTAGTTGGTTAGCTGATGGTAGTTGGTTATATAGTTGGTTAACTAGTTGGTTAGCTGGTGGTTAGTTGGTTATATAGTTGGTTAACTAGTTGGTTAGCTATTTGGTTAGTTGGTTATATAGTTGGTTAACTAGTTGGTTAGCTGAGTGGTTAGTTGGTTATATAGTTGGTTAACTAGTTGGTTAGCTGGTGTTAGTTGGTTATAAGTTGGTTAACTAGTTGTTAGCTGAGTGGTTAGTTGGTTAACTAGTTGGTAACTAGTTGGTTAGCTGAGTGGTTAGTTGGTTAACTAGTTGTAACTTGGTTAGCTGAGTGGTTAGTTGGTTATATAGTTGGTTAACTAGTTGGTTAGCTGAGTGGTTAGTTGGTTATATAGTTGGTTAACTAGTTGGTTAGCTGGTGGTTAGTTGGTTAGCTAGTTGGTTAGCTATTTGGTTAGCTGAGTGGTTAGTTGGTTAACTAGTTGGTTACTATTTGGTTAGCTGAGTGTTAGTTGTTGTTAGCTGAGTGGTTAGTTGGTTATATAGTTGGTTAACTATTGGTTAGTGATGGTTAGTTGGTTATATAGTTGGTTACTAGTTGGTTAGCTGAGTGGTGTATTGGTATATAGTTGGTTATAACTAGTTGGTTACTAGTTGTTAGTTGGTTATATAGTTGGTTAACTAGTTGGTTAGCTGAGTGGTTAGTTGGTTATATAGTTGGTTAACTAGTTGGTTAGCTGAGTGGTTAATGTTGTTAGCTGAGTTAGTTGGTTTATAGTTGGTTAATAGTTGGTTACTAGTTGGTTAGCTGATGGTTAGTGGTTTATAGTTGGTTAACTAGTTGGTTAGCGATGGTTAACTGTTGTTAGCTAGTGGTTAGTTGGTTATATGTTGGTTAGCTATTTGGTTACTGATGGTTAGTGATAGGATGGTTAGTTGTGGTAAGTTATTGCCTGTAAGTCTTAGGGTTGGTTTGTTTGCTGGTAAGTTGATTCGGTGAAGTGTAATGGTTGGTTTGTTTGGGTAAGTTGATTGCCTGTGAATGCTTAAGTGGTTGGTTTGTTTGCTGGTAAGTTGATTGCCGGTGAAGTGCTTAAGTGGTTGGTTGTTTGCGGTAAGTTGATTGCCTGGAAGTGCTAAGGTGGTTGTTTGCTGGAAGTTGATTGCCTGGTGAAGTGCTTAAGTGGTTGGTTAGGTGTTAGTGGATGGTCGTTTCATCGATAAAGTAATTTATGGGGATTGATATTGTTGAAAAAGGTATTTTGCCTTGGTGATCATTATGATTGATTGATCTTGTATGTGCTCTAACGTTTATGCTTTATTGAGTTAACTTCTAGGAAAATACTGGCACTAAAAATGGGTTAGTGAAAAGGGGAAGAAGTGATTCCACGTTTTCAGACTCAAGACAGGTTCAGTTAATGCATTGCCTACGGGAAGAAAGACACTGAAACCTTCAAGAAAGAGAAGAGATGAGAGAGAGAGAGAGAGAGAGAAGAGGAGAGAGAGAGATGAGAGGAGAGAAGGAGAGAGAGAGAGAGAGAAGAGAGAGAAGAGAGAGAGAGAGAGAGGAGAGAGAGGGAGAGAGACAGACAGACAGACAGACAGACAGACAGACAGACAGGCAGAGAGACAGAGACAGAGAGAGACAGAGAGAGACAGAGAGAGACAGGAGACAGAGCGACAGAGGGAGATGAGACAGACAGAGAGACAGACAGAGAGAGACAGAGACAGAGGCATAGAAAGTACGCTCGCGCTCACGTGTGGTATGTGTGTGTGATGGTGGTGTGTGTGTGTGTGTGTGTGTGTGTGTGTGTGTGTGTGGTGTGTGTGTGTGTGGTAAATGTGCGTGCGTGCATGGTGAGGGAAAGGAAAGAGAGTAACATACATTCACAAACGTTAATGCATAGGCGTGCTTTAAAAAATTTGCTATGAAAAGATGCAAACTCCACTGTTGTTTTAGCGATTGTTGTACTCGTGTTGTTGTTGTGCTGCTGCTGCTGCTTCTGCTGCTGTGGTCGCAGTCTTTGTTGTCGTTGTTGTTGAGTCCAGTTGTTGTGTTAAAATGTATCAGCAGGAAGCATTTATATACGCCTGGAGGCTGTTGCCTTTGCATCATGGTTTCCATTCGTTTTCGAAACTTTTAGATTTACACCCACCCCCCCCCCACCCACCCCCCCCCCACACACACACGCGCGCGCCGCGCGGCGCGCGCGCTACGCACGCACCACACACACCACACACTCTCTCTCCTCTCTTTCTTCTCTGCTCTCTGCTCTCTCTCTCTCATCTCTTCCCTCTCTCCTCTCTCTCCTCTCTCTCTCGCTCTTTGTCCTTTATCTCCTCCCTCCTGAACTCGTCCTCACTCCCATCTGTCTCTCTCTGCTGTCTTTCTAGCAGTCTCGCTCTGTCTGTCTTTCTTCGTCTCTCTGTCTGTCTCTCTTCTTTCTTCTCTCCTCTTTCTTTCTTCTCTCCTCACAGTTATGAAGTTACATAATCGATTGTTACAAACAGGATTATGCTATGTTTTTTTTCATTTTCTTGTTATTAGTTTGCTTTTATAGTTTGTATCATTATAGAAGGCTGGATGTAAAAAGGCAATTGTCATGCTTACTCCTTCACCTTTCGAAAATAAAATTCAATCAATCAATCAATTAATCAATCTTTCGTGTTGTCTCTGTTTCTTCCTCTACTTTTCGAACTTTCTCAGTCTTTGTGTTTGTGTTTGTGTGTCTCTTTATGCCCCTCTTGTTTATCTCTTTCTCTGTAGCTGTTTTACTTTGCGTCAGTATTACAATGTTTTCTCTGGAGATGAATTCCGCTCAACACATTATCCCCACCAGAAGGCTATTGCATTTCCATAATGTTGAAAACTGCCTTTCAATATGTTTTCTCTCTCTCTCCTCTCCTCTCTCTCATCCTCTCTCTCTCTCTCTACTCTCTCTCTCTCCTCTCTCTCTCTCCTCTCTCTCTCTCTCCCTCAACACACACAGACACAGAACAAAACACAGACAGACACACACAGACACACAGACCCCAGACACAACAGACAGACAGAAGGACGACAGACAGACAACAGACACACACACACACACACACAACACACACACACACACACACACACACACACACACACACACACACACACAGGGGACGGGATAGCCTCGTGGTCAGAACATTGCGCTCGCAATTTGACGACCCGGGTTCGATTCCCGTTCGCGGAGGTTTTTCTCCTGGAGTTAACATCAGTGCTGACTCCACTCTCCCCAAAAGTCCTTCGGATGAGACTATAAACCGAGGCCCCGTGTGCGAAAGCACGCAGAACATCTTGCACACACGTTAAATCATGTTCCGCTTTTCGAAAGTGTAGGCCATCGTGTGCCGGTGGGAACAGATTACAAAATTGACAGAACTGCATACAACGGGGCTGGATATAAAAAAGCATACGAGTGCTTATTCCATTATCCTCGATATAAAAGAAGAAATAAAAGGAGAAATAGATGAATAAAGTTGTGTTTAAATTTTTTTTACAAGATCATGGTAAAGGTCATGCAATATATAGAAAGGTCAGCACTTGTAAAGTCTAAAAAATTCATAGATTACTAAATTCCATGCAGTGTTGTCATGGGAACAATCCAATATGAACGCCAAAACTAAATGACACGTTATGCATTGCAAACGGAAAATGAAGAGAAAAAACATATCAAAGTGTGCTTGATACAAGCAATGAATCATAATGATAAAGAATTTTTATGAAAATTCAAACAGAAAGGAAAAATGACCCCCAGGAAACCTGAAACAAAAATGCCCAAAAGGAACAATAGCAGCAAAAGAACTCAAAAAAAGAATTGTTTGAAATGTTCATCACAGGCTACACCAAATAAACAAATGTTGTTTGTTTTGAACAAACAATAAAACAGACTTGCTATCAATACATCAGTAAAGTAGGGGTATAAATAAGCATGCTGTATTGTAACACATGACATCTTTTATATTCCCCAAACATTATGCCTGAGTACCCCCGCAGCTTCCCCACATGTTTACAATATTTTGCCGTTATGCAAAGCCAGCATCATGTGTTTCAATGCTCCTTTTCTTGTGTCTTCCTCATTCTGTTGAATGACTAGCGCCGGTCTTCTGCAGTGCTTGTAACTCCGCAACATGTCTTCCTAGTGGCCTCTCGCCTATCTATCTATCTATCTATCTATCTATCTATCTATCTATCTATCTATCTATCTATCTATCTATCTATCTATCTATCTATCTATTATCTATCTGTCTATCTATCCCTTAGTCTGGCGACCATGGGAGCACCCCTGAAGACTTGACAACCAGTTCCCTCCATTCCTCTCTTTGTTCTGCCTCTCTCAGGTTTTTTGGTTGCTGTTTCGCTGATGCTGTCCTCCCATCTCTTCCTTGGTCTGCCTCTTTTTCTTCCTCCTTGGACAGTGCCTTGCAGTATTGTTTTTGCAAGTCCTTTCGATTTTGTTATCTCACCTAACACACCCTAATAATTGTATTTAACGACAGTTTCTAAAAATAAAAAAAACCTGTGATAAATGCCAGAAACTCTTTGGGTGATTTGTTTGAAAAATCGCAAGTAAAGAGACTTAGAAGACAGACAGAGACAGAGACACAAAGAGAGGGAGAAAGAGAGAGATAGAAAAGGGGGATTTCTATATGTAGTGTGAAGGCACCGAAATGAAAGTTACTTATTCGGGATTCAAATAAATCTAATCTTAATTCTTGCAGTTTTGCAGAATGAGGTTGTAAAAAATGTCTGTAGAAACAAGTTTCTTCTACTTGTTATAGATAAAAAGGTTCAGGAGTTTAAAACATCTAGTTTTGGCGGTCATAATGGATTATTTCCATGGCAACAATGCAGAAAACTGAGTAACTTTGACTTTTATGCATTACAAGTGATGCCCTTTTAATATATTGCATAACTTTTAACATGGGCTTGAAAACAGAATTTCATCAGTTTCGACCCCCCTGTCCCACCTAGGGACACAGGGGGTACAGCAAAGCCCTGCCCCACAGCCTGCTGATGGGTTCAACAGCCTTGTTCTCCACACTATAGTCGGCCACTTCTCAAATCATTGACCTTAGTCTTTAGTGATCAGCTATGACTCTCTGACTAGGAGGCCTGACTTGCACAGTCCTTATGTGCTGCAGCCCAGGGGCTAGTTGGCCTTTGAAGAACATCTCCAACGCTGACTGTCCTATGCCCTCTTGGCCGAGATTTGATTTACTCTTTTTTTTATTATCTATTCTTTTATATTGAGGATAATGGAATAAGCATTCTTGTGCTTTTTTACATCCAGTCCCGTGTGTATGCAGTTTTGTAAATGTTTTCTGTTTCCACCGGCACACGATGGCCTACTCTTACGAAAAGCGGAAAGGATTTAAGTGTGCGCAAGATGTTCTGCGTGCGTGGAGATGTAGAGATTGCAAGAATTAAGAATAGATTTATTTGAATCCCGAATAAGTAATGTAGAGAGAGTGGGGATGTACTATGGGCAAGGAGTCTCCACTATATCAAATTTCTGCATTTTGCATCGATGCTGTACAAATTCATGGTTGCCCACAAAGATGCATGCCACATCCTGTCAAGTTTCCGAAACAGCAGCTGCCTCCTCTGTTTCGGAAACTTGACAGGATGTGACAGGAGGTCATCGTCGAACACGACGGGCAAACAAACAACGAAACAAACCAGGGACCTGATCCCTTGAGGGGATGATGGAGGAACAGTCCTGGAATGCGTTCTGGACAAAACTCCATGCTACAAAGCCATGTGGTCATGTGTATACAACGGACAGTATTTTTGTCTTAACTGTACACGTTAACACTCTCTATGAGCTTTTGAAAAGAGTGTCCCTATTCTAGTTGATTCAAATCTCCAAGGAAGAGCAACTTACAAAGAAACCGTTAACTGACTCCAGTAGGTTCAATAGCCATGGCATATCACCAAATTTGACCAAGTTGTACACGCTATTTCTAATAGGGGGGGGGGGGGGGGGGGAGCAGGGATGTATTTCCAACTTTTACAGTCTGCAAAGTGCACACTATAACACATGGATGAGTTGGGACTCCCAGTGCGAGTTGATACGCTGTCGAATCGACACTTGGTAACTTTTTAATCAGTTTCTTCGGGGCGCATTGAAGAAAACTTCTTGTGCATATGTCAGCGTTGGATGATGAAAAGAGGATGAAAGGGATGTAAACTCTCTTGTGTCTTGTTTCCAATGCTTCTTGCTAACAATAATCTATTTTCTAAAATAAGAAACTTTTTAAGACTTGTTCAGTATGTAAATGAGTGACTGATCTAGAGTAGGTTTAAAGAAGAATAGAACACCGAGAAACTTCACAGCATGTGTTCAGTTTGTGACAATTTTACGTTTTACATTTTACACCACTTTAAGTTATTACAGAATTCTCTGCGTGAAATTCAGGCTGCTCTCCTCAGGGAGAGCGAGTTGCCACAAAAGCAGCGCCACCCATTTTTTTCTGTTCCTGTTGCAACTGTAGTTGTTTCCCTATCATGGTGGCATTTTTCTACAGAATTTTGCCAGGGACAACTCTCCTGTTGTCGTGGGTTCTTTAATGTGAGCTAAATAATGTTGTGTAACACACGGGACCTCGATTTATCGTCTCATCCGAAAGACTAGCACCCAGACCACCACTCATGGTCACGTGGATGGGGGGGAAAGTTTTGGGCCCAAACGGGGTTTGAACCACCACATACTTCCGACCCGGACTTTCCGCTTTCTAAGCAGGCGTGTTACCACTAAACCACTGATCCATCAATACGTTCAAGATTGTATTTTGGCAGACACTGTAGATCATTAACAGAGCCAAGGAACTTTCAATCTTTTTATCTTCTCTAGTGACAATGCAGTTTCATTTTCTGTCAAAAAATTCAGTTTCTCTAGCCCAAGTTGGTACATTTTTTTTCAAACGTGGTTCAAGACTTTGTATGTTTGATCACAGGTTCAACCTATCCACCGCTGGCGCCGCTCTTTCTCTGTTTCTGGTCCGTTGATCTGGAATGACCTCCCTCTCTCCCTCCGGTAAAAGCCTACTTATGACACTTTTAAATCCAACCTCAAGACACACTTATTTCAAACCCAAGATTTTCTCCTGTTTCCATTTCTTATCTGTCCCTGCCTTCAATATCTACCTGCCAAAGTGTATAACATTTATAAGTGTGTACGCGCGCGCGCGCGCGTTGGCGTGTGTGTTTATGTGTGCGTGTGTGTGTATATTCGAATTTGCTAAAACTGTTGTATAGGTCGAATTGCAAGCGCTTTGATGTTTTTTTACAAGGTATACTCACTCAGTCCCATGTCCCAGAGGACGTAGGGGGGACATGAGAGAAGACGCAACGGAGATCTTTTTCCATGCTTCGCGATCCTGTGTGGCTAGTAGGAGGTGTTGCAGGGGTTGGGCGGTCCAGTCTTTGATGTTGTCAAACCATGATTTCTTTTGGCGGCCTCTTCTTCTCTTGCCCTCGACTGTTCCTTGCAAGATGGTTTTGCTAAGGTGTTGTGTCTTGTGGTGTGACCAAACCACATCAGCTTTCTTCTCTTTATGGTGGAGAGCAAAGGCTCTTGGGGGCCCACACGCTTTTTGATTTCTTCTTTCACATAGTTATTGGTCTTGTGTTCTTTGTACGATATTTTGAGGAGTCTTCTGTGGCACTTGTTCTCGAATGCTTGGATTCTCCTCTCCAACTCTGCTGTCAGAGTCCATGATTCACAGCCATACAGGAGGATAGATATCACAGGGATTTGTAGAGGTGGTATTTGATGCAGAAGCTGATGTTGTTGCTTCTGATGATCCTCTGGAGTCTGACTAGAGCAGATGTTGCTGTTGCAATGCAAGCTTTCACTTCATTGTTTGATGTGCCATCTTTTGTTACGATGGAGCCTAAGTATTTGAATTGGCTCACCTCTCTCAGTATTTCTCCATTCATCTTTATTTCCGTGCTGTCATTACTTGCGCTGTTGACCATGATCTTTGATTTCTCTGTACTGACCTCCATGCAGTATGCGCTCGCTCGATCTGTTAGACGGGGGACGGATAGCCTAGTGGTCAGAACATTGCGCTGGCAATTTGACGACCCGGATTCGAGTCCGGTCGAGGAAATTTTCTTCCTAGAGTTAACATCAGTGCTGACTCCACTCTCCCCAAAAGTCCTTCGGATGAGACTTTAAACCGAGGCCCCGTGTGCGAACGCACGCAGAACATCTTGCGCACACGTTAAATCCTGTTCCGCTTTTCGTAAGAGTAGGCCATCATGTGCCGGTGGGAACAGATGACAATATTTACAAAACTGCATACACACGGGGACCGGATGAAAAAAAGCACATGGTTGCTTATTCTGTTATCCTCGTATATAAAAGAATAAATAAAAATAAAAATAAAATAAATAAGACTGTCTGTGAGGATTTGCAGTTCTTGTTTGCTGCTGCCCATGAGGTCAATGTCATCTGCAAATCTGAGGTTGCAAAGGGGTCTTCCACCAATGGAGATGGAAGTGTGGTGGATTTGCTGTGTCTCTGTCATGATGTTTTCGACGAAGAGGTTGAAGAGTACAGGTGAGAGAAGGCAGCCCTGGCGGACCCCAACCGTGGTCTTGAAGAACTTGCCCACGTGTTTGTTCATGAAAACTGCACTTCTTGCGTTCTCGTACAGTGCCTTGATGACTTCAATGAGGCAGTTGTCAATGTTGAAGTGCCTGAGTACTTGCCAGAGGCCGTCATGCCATACCCTGTCAAAGGCCTTTTT
>CM060333.1:6136855-6151855 GCA_030674155.1 Stramonita haemastoma | reverse complement strand
TTTTCTTGGATCTTCTTCGATGGCGTCATGTAGCTGCGATACTAACTTATTTTTGAAGATTTTATTTTTATTTTTTATCAAAGTATTGTACTGTTTTCTTTTTTGAAAGTATTTCTGCCGAAGTTCAAGTTTATATGGAGTTCTGTTCATTGCATTTAGTAAAGATTTTACTTCTTTTCTCGTACTTGTACATTCTGAGTCAAATCATTTTTTTATTGCGTTTAATTCTTCTTAAAGGTTTTGACTTTCTGGTCTTCAAGCTTAATTTTGCCACTTTGATAAAGATATCAGACAGTTGTTTGGAACATTCATTGACTACATTTGTTAAATCAGATTGCTTTGTATTTTTATCTATTTGTTCTAATACTGTTTTTGTTTGATTTTTTATTTGTTATATGCAGTTGCGTTGATGGTAGTAAAAGTGTCCTTTGAAATTGCTCTTTGGAATTTTTATCCCATAAAAATTGTATTTGTTGTGGCGAATCTTTAGTTATATACTCTGCCTGTGTATCTCTCATTATTTTGATGGACTTGTGCATATATGTTTTGTCCATGATTGGTATATCTATATCTAAATCAAGTGGATAATGATCCGAATACCCCATTAAACCTTTAACTTTCATATGTTTCACCTTTTTCATAAATGAGTTTGAACAAATGAAATAATCCACAATACTACAGCCTTGAGATTGAAAGCATGTAAACTTACCTTGTAGATCTCCTATTGTTCGGCCATTCAATATATGCAATTGATTTTCTGTACAAATATCAACTAGAAGTCCGTCATTTTTCTGTAGAATTCTATCCATTGAACACTTAGGTGACACTGGTCATATTCTCTTTCTTCAGGTAAATTGTAATAACTTGATTTTGAATCTATTTCTATAAAATCAGCCAGTCTCCCTGTTCGCGCATTCAGATCTCCACACAAAATTATATGACCTCTATGAGATAAACTTTCTATGTCTTGTTCTAAATTGTCCCATATTTTTCTTGAGTGAACTCTTCCAAAAGAAGAAAATTCGGGAGGAATATATGTACATCCTATGAAAATATTGTTTGATGATGTAGAGTTGTGCTGTATAATTTGTAACCATACAATATCTGAATTATTTTGCGGTAAAAATTGTATACTTTTCCGATACCCCTCCTTAATGAAAACTGAAATACCTCCTGAAGCACTAACAGATTTATTTCCTTTTGTTCTGCAGTAGTGCACAGACATATATCCTGGTAGAGTTACGTCCTCTACAGGCTTTTGATCTAAATGTGTTTCCTGTAAAAATATTATATATGTCAACATGTTTTTATGTGTACATCATTTAGTTTGTTTACACTAATTCCATCTATTTTTCCATATATACTTCTAATATTCCACGATAATATTCTCATTTTCTACTAATTTGTTAATTGTAATTGTGAAGACAGATATCTTTTTAATGCGGTTGACAAAAATGTGCACATCACTCTTTTTTTTCTTTTTTTTTTAAAGTCTTTTTTTTTCTCTGTTTTGATATCTCTAAATATTCAAATAGTTTTCATTCTTGTCATTGTTTAACTGTCTACGATACACAAAAAGTAACACTAAATATATCATTAAATCTTACATCAGCAAATCAACAATCAAACATTCAAAAATATAGAGATTTTAACAATGAATCAACGAACATGAATAATTGTGTAACTCCACTGTATCTGTCAACAAATATCAGTAAGTAAAAACATATGTTCAATATACTTAATTAGGACAGACTTCCCTTTGGTTGATAGCATTGTAGAAGATGTTGTGTGTGTGTGTGTGTGTGTGTGTGTGTGTGTGTGTGTGTGTGTGTGTGTGTGTGTGTGGGGGGTTGTGTGGTGTTGGTCGTGTGTGTTGTGTGTGCGTGTTATACCTTCTGTATACTTTCCATCATCTTTTTGGAACTTGTTTATTTTGTATATTATTATATCATATTATATTATATATATATATATATATATATATATATATATATATATATATATATATATATATATATATATATATCATACATACATACATACATACATTCATACAACACACACACACACACACACACACACACACACACACACACACACCACACACACACAAAATCACATAGATCTACTTGTGCCTTAGAAGGCATGCTGGACTGAGTACATTAGACCCAAACTTTTAAATCAAACAAAACAAAAAAAACAAAACAAAAAAACCTTGCTCTCTGATAATGACGTAATTGCCATTCATATTTGTATTGTCAACCTTCTTGTACTTTACATTCAATACTCAAATGGTGTGTGTGTGTGTGTGGTGGGTGAGTACGTGCATGTGGGTGGATTGTGCATGTGTGTGCAAGTGTGTGAATGTATTAAGTGGGCGCATGCATGTATAAGGATTGGAGGGGAGGGGGGAGTTGCTTCTGTATGTGTGTTTCTTATTAGTTGTGTTCAATTTTGGATAGGTTCAAATGGTATATTAATATCTATTTGCGTCAGTCTGATTATAAATTCCATGGTGCATCTCTCCTGTCATAGTGTTGACGTAACCGCCAGTCTTATCTAGGTTGATGGTAGCCTTGTGGTCTGGTCAGTCCACCCGCACCATTTCTGTACCTCTCCTTCCACTGTCTTCCTCCGTTGTTTGCATCTTCTGCTTTTCCAGTCATTCACATCGTCTTTCCAGTCACCTCTCCATCCCCGTCGATTTCTCTCTTCCTGGCTGTTGTTCCATCTGTCAGGCCACGGTCGTGTTGTTCTGTTGCTGTAGTGTCTTCTGTCTTCGTAAAGTGCGGTCGTTCTCCACTGTCGTCTGTCTCTGTTCCAAGTTGCGTACTTTCCAGGTGTAGCGGTTCTGCGGTATTGGTGAAATGGCTCATAAGTCACATTTCGTTCGTTTCTGTACTGGCTCCTCTGGTATTGCTGTCTCCAGTTCCTTCTGTCATCTTCTGTTTGCTGTTTGTTAGTTGGTTTGTTTTCCTTTGAATATTGCTCCTGTGGTCTTTCTTTCTGCCATCCAGTTTCTCTCCTTTTTTTTTCAACTTTCTTACTAGACTTAGGTCTCGGTCGCTGTTTGCTGTTGACTGTCCAGCATCGGGAGTGCAGGTGTCGGCCGATGTTTCCTGCCAGAACACCACTGCCTCTCTCTGATGGATGGGTAGTGTCCCGGAACAGGGATTTGTTATGGGGGTTCATGCTATGTTCGATAAAAGAAATGTTTTTCAGTCTGAACAACTCTCCGAACATAAAGGCGTTGTGTAATTGTCTTTTGGCCTCAAGTTCTCTATCGGTGGTAGGAATGGCCTGACTGATGACTATTTGAGTGTCCTTGAAGTCTTCCCTGATCTTTTTGACTACCCTAATCATCTTCTGGGGTTGCCTTGATTTTGTCTGTTTCCTTCTCGCAGTCATTAATTGTGAATGCCTTTTTCTTCCTGATGGCCAGTCCATACGAGTTTCCGAGTCGTTCGGTGTCAATACCATCCAGTACAGAGTCATGTAACATCAGTACATATGGAAGACTGCTTGATGTTATATTTTCCTCGAAATCACTCTCACCAAGTTCTTCTGCTTCTACTTCATCTTCAGTACTTGAGTTCTGGATTCCATCATCATCATCTGTGACACAATTCAAGTCTTCTCGTTTGGACTCGTCTTTGGATAGATCTAAATTCAGTAGAGGGAGACTGTTTTCTGAGATAAGTATTGATGTATTTTCCGTCAAGGTTGTTGTTTTCTCGATTTTCTCCATCCTTTTCGGGCTGTCTTGTCTCGATTTTTGTTTGAGGGCTTTCTTTGCAGTTCTTCGCTTTCTTTTTTGATTGTCCTTACTTTTCCGCGTCGTGTCGTGGTTCATGTAAATTTTTTTTTAGAAACTGCAGCATTGGTGTTTTCAGGTTCTGAGTAATACCATGGTTTGCTCTGGCCTTTCAACTCACTGAAGGAGAAGTACATATGCTCTGCCATTGTACTGATTGCTTTTTCTAGGTTACAGACCATTGCCTTCAGTTCACTGATTCTAGCTTCAATTGTTTTGTTATCATCTACATATGATCTTTTTTCCTTGCCTGACGTCATTTCTTGGTCTGCGTCATGTATCAGTTCTGTCTGTCTCTCCATTTCTTCTCAAACCTGTTCAGAGGCAAATTTGGCCTCAGCACAGCGTGGGCATGTATAGAGCCGTGATGATTTTGCAAAAACATAAATCTGATATGTTGGCAGTGAGGTGCAGGCCCAGTGGATTTTTCTACAACACTCACTGCACTTCAAGGTACGTCCTGCAACTGCTGTACTACATATGCATGACTGTCCATTCGCCCCCTTCGTTAAGTCGTTTCTGTCATTTTCTTGTGGGTTGTTGTATTCTTCTTCATCAGTTTTGTCTTCTTCTTCATCTTCTTCTTCCTTCTTACTGTTCGTTTCCCATTTGGTTTCTCCATGTACAGACGGACACATAACATCTGACAGCTTCATCGCTTCTATCGCTTTCTCTAGACTGTCATAAGCTTTGTGTGCTGCTCCGTGATATCCTAAAACAGATTCACTTGCCTCATTCCAGGTCGTGAATATCCCCACCGTTCTCCCTTTTGTCACAGTGTAGAACTTTTGGTCACATCTTTTTTTTGCGTGAAATTTCCGCCATGATCACCACAATCTCCAGATATCTGTGTTCACACGAAATACTTTTAACGCTTGTCTGTCGCCATTTTAACCGGAAGTCATGTTGTTGAGACATAACACAATGACATGATGGCATACGTATGTATGTATGTATGTATGTATGTATGTATGTATGTATGTATGTATGTATGTATGTATGTATGTATGTATGTATGTATGTATGTATGTGTGTATGTGTGTTTGCGAGTGTGTATGTGTATATGTGTGTATAAATGTGTGTGTATGTGTGTGTGTATGTGTGTGTGTGTATGTGTGTGTGTGAGTGTGTATGTGTGTGTATATGTGTGTGTGTATGTGTGTGAGTGTATGTGTGTGTGTGTGTGTGTGTGTGTGTGTGGTGTGTGTGTGTGTGTGTGTGTGTGTGTGTGTGTGTGTGTGTGTGTGGTGCGTGTGCGTGTTCGTGTGTGTGTTGCAGAGGAAGAAGAAGAAGAAGAAGAAGAAGAAGAAGAAGAAGACAAAAATTACGAAGATAACAAAAAAAGAAGGGAATAAAGAAGAAAGACTACAACGAAATTAAAGAAAGATTCTTCAAAGACAAGATGTTCTTAAAAACAAAAAAAAAACAAATAAACAAGCGAACAAACACATACAAAAAGAAATAATAATACTAAAAAACAAACAAACAAGGAAACATACAGAGCAAAGAGATAAATAAATCAGAAAAGAAAAATTCAGTCTAACGATTTCCTTCCAAAACAAAATAAAAATACAACAAACAAATAAACACAAAAAAATAAACAACCACTCCCTAACAAAAACAATCCCCCAAAAATGCTGCGTCAGAAACTAACAACAAACGCTCACGGAATGAAAGAGAAACATTGTAAAACCATAAAAGAAATAGACCCCTCCCAACTAAACAGAACCTTTGGAAAAAATAAAGAGAGGCAGAAACAGAAGTGCCTGCGAGCGACATCAGGGGCCAGGAGAAAAATGGCTTGGTGCATTTCTTTTCTTTTCTTTTATTTTATTTTGTAGATCGGCGCAAGCCACACACAATAAAACATGCATTTTCACACGACAGGAACAACAAAAACAAGTAGCCTGCACTATTTGTCTTTTTCTCGAATGATTCTTTTCTGTTTGCTTCGTTTGTGTGTGTGTGTGGTGTGTGTGTGTGTGTGTGTGTGTGTGTGTGTGTGTGTGTGTGTGTGTGTGTGTGTGTGTGTGGTGTGTGTTGTGTGTGTGTGTGTGTGTGTGTGTGTGTGTGTGTGTGTGTGTGTGTGTGTGTGTGTGTGTGTGTGTGTGTGTGTGTGTGTGTGCATATTATATATATTTGTGTTTTTTATTTTATAGTGGATATATATATATATATTATTTATTTTATATTTATATGTATATTATATATAATATATGTGTGTGTGTATGCGTGTGTGAGTGTGTGTGTGTGTCTAAAGTCGAAGTCAAATTAAAGTCAAAATTTTATTCCCAGATGGTACATTGTGTGTGTGTGTGTGTGTGTGTGTGTGTGTGTGTGTGTGTGTGTGTGTGTGGTGGTGTGGTGTGTGTGTGTGTGTATGTGTGTGTGTGAGTGTGTGTGCTATTCTGATGTAGATTATACTTTTTTTTTAACATAGGCAACGGCATACCTTCTTACTTCTACAGAAGAAATTTCTGTCGATCCAGAATTTCAGCAGATTGTTCTGGGTTTTGCAAAAACAAGCAACAACTTTGCTTTCTATTTGCCCCTATGGTACATTGGTTAGTGCCTTGGATAAGAGATTGGATGTTAGCTGGCTCAAATCCCTCAAGTGTCAGTGACATTTTGTTCAGAATATAGCCGGCTCCTACTGAGGGTGAGCTTATTATGGATATGGGCTCACTGGGCAGACAGGAGCAACCCATTCGAGCTTTATCCACCTTGCAGATGCGATTTTGAGAGTGCTGCTCCAATTACCTGACCAACACTGCAGGTGTCTGTGTCTCTCCAGCCTGGTTGACGCCGGCATATAATACGAGGGTAAGCGTTGAGATGAGCCCTGTCACATAGTCTCACAGCACATACAATTCCATAGCAGCAGCATTAAAGTCATCATCCTGATCGTCAATAATCATCAGGCAACAAAACAACAGTGTGATTCGCTGGCCTTGGTAGCTCTGGTCTTATGTTGATCTCAGTTTCCATTTCTCCATTTATTTTATTTCGTTTTATTTATTTTGTTTATTTCTTTAATTAATTTTTTTTTTTTTAATTCTTTTACTTCGAGGACCATGGGATAAACATTTATGTGCCCTGTTAATCTAGTCCCCGTGTTTATGCAGTTATCAGGATAATTCTGTACTTCGTGTTTCACAGTTTATTTGTGAAAGACATTTTTTTTGTGTATGCAGTTTTGTAAATGTTGTCATCTGTTCCCAGCGGCACACAATGGCCTACTCTTTCGAAAAGCGGAACAAGTTTCAACGCGTGTACAAGATGTTCCCCATACACTTTTGTGCCTGTGGTGAGTATAGTCAAAGATTTCGGGATAGAAGATTCATGGCAGAGGGTCTTTGGAGAGGCGTTAATGGTGGTTATCACTGCGGATTGAGAGAGAGAGAGAGAGGAGAGAGAGAAGAGAGAGAGAGAAGAGAGAGAGAGAAGAGAGAGAGAGACAGAGACAGAGACAAGAGACAGAGACAGAGACAGAGCAAGACAGAGAGACAGAAACAGAGAGAGAAAGAGAGGGAGAGACACAGAATGAATGAATGAATGAATAATCTTTATTTTTCAAGGGTAACAGAGTAAGTAAGCATTACATACATTTTTTCATCCGGCCCTTGCCCTGATCAGGGAATAAAGCTAAGAAACCCCCTCCCTACCCCTACATACCAGCATCACCACCAGCAGCAGTTCAACCAATATAAAAAAAAGGAAAACAGAATACATTCAACAAAACGCGTCATCCTAACTGGATACACTGATAATTATTTAAACAAAAAATAAACACAGCAAAAAATATTAAAAAATAGCAAATATTCAGGACCATGAAACAGAAGGCATTACAAATCTATAATGCAGTGTGTGTGGTGTGTGTGTGTGTGTGTGTGTGTGTGTGTGTGTGTGTGTGTGTGTGTGTGTGTGTGTGTGTAAGCGGGAAAACAAGCAAAGTAGGCATAAAAGGGGGAAAAAAACAATAAAAAAACAACAACATAAAATCCTTTAAACACAAAAAAACTATATGAAAACCCATTTCAATATTCAAATGGTAAGAATACAGTTTGAATCCAACATAACAACCAAAATACTCCTCTCCATAATAAGTCTAGGATAGAATATCTGAAGGTGGAAGTTGGAGGGGAAAGGAAAGGGAAAGGAAGCAAGAGAGAGAGAGAGAGAGAGAGAGAGAGAGAGAGAGAGAGAGAGAGAGAGAGAGAGAGAGAGAGAGAGAGAGAGAGAGAGAGAGAGCATCGCCAAATTACATCGTCATCAAACAAACCAGTCAGCAAAAATATTTAAAAAAACTCACACTTCCAATAAAAATAACTATCATCAATGAAACCTAAAAACTCCCAATTTAACCAAACCTAACAAGGAAAAGAAAACCCAGAGAGAGAGAGGAGAGAGAGAGAGGAGAGAGAGAGAGAGAGAGAGAGAAAAGAGAGAGAGAGAGAGAGAGAGAAGAGAGAGAGAGAGAGAGAGAGAGAGAGAGAGTATCTTCAAATTATATCAAAACAATTTAGTCAATATTTCAAAACACTCTCACTTCTGTAAAAAAATAAAATAAATAAATAAATAAATAATTATCATCAATTATCTATAAGCTCATAATGTAGCCAATACTTACAAGGAAAAGAAAACCCCAAAAGGCAAACAACAAGCAAAAGAGCAAGATTGTATATAAAATTATTTTTAAAAATCAAATAGGAGCGAAACAATGAAACCTATAAACTCACAAAGAGAGAGAGACAGAGACAGAGACAGAGACAGAGACACAGAGAGACACAGAGAGAGACAGACAGAGAGAGAGAAAGAGAGAGACAAAGACAGAGAGAGAAAGAGAGAGAGAAAGAGAGAGACACAGAGAGAGACAGAGAGAAAGAGAGAGAGACATACACACACAGACAGAGACAGATAGAGAGAGAGAGAAAGAGAGACAGAGAGAGAAAGAGAGAGAGACACACACAGTCTGTCTGTCTGTCTGTCTGTCTGTCTGTCTGGTCTTGTCTGTCTGTCTGTCTGTCTTCTTCTGTCTCTTTCTCTCTCTCTCCTCTCTCTCTCTCTCTCTCTCTCTCTCTCTCTTCCTCTCTTCTCTCTCTCTCTCTCTCTCCTCTCTCTCTCTCGGATAGCCTAGTGGTCAGAACGTTCCAGACGTTCTCATTCCAGACATTCTTTTATATCGAGGATAATGGAATAAGCACTCTTGTGATTTTTTACATCCTGTCCCCGTGTGTATGAATTTTGTAAATGTCATCTGTTCCCACCGGCACACGATGGCCTAATCTTACGAAAAGTGGAACAGGATTTAACGTGTGCGCAAGATGTTCTGCGTGCGTTCGCACCCGGGGCCTCGGTTTAAAATCTCATCCGACGGACTTTTGGGGAGAGTGGAGTCAGCACTGATGTTAACTCCAGGAGAAAAGTCCCCTCGACCGGAATCACAGCCGGGTTGTCAAATTGCCAGCGCAACGTTCTGACCACTAGGCTATCAGAGAGAGAGAGAGAGAGAGAGAGAGAGAGAGAGAGAGAGAGAGAGAGAGAGAGAGAGAGAGAGAGAGAGACAGAGCAAGGCAAGGCAAGGCAAGGCAAGGCAAGGCAAACTTCTTTTATTCGAGGATAATAGATAAGCACTCATGTGCTTTTCTACATCCAGTCCCCGCCCTTTTCAGGGATAACATCAAGATAAAAAGATAGCCTCAACTAAACAAGAACAATTATAATGATCAAGAGCAAAAAAACCTTACCAAGTATCAAACAACAGGTGAGAAATAGACAAGAGATACAATATTAAGGTAATGTTATAAAGAAGGCACTCATTCAGAAACGAAAAGAAGAAGTAAGAATCAATGATGATTTTGATTTGAATAGAAAAAAAAACAAAAAACAAACAAACAAAACCAAACAAACAAAAGAAAACATACAAAACAAAACAAAACAAAAAAACAACAAAAACGAAACAAAACAAAAAATGCGCAATAATTAAAGATCAAACATGAGAATATGATGAGGTTAGTTGACTGAAAACATCAATCCACCATTATCTATCATCAAAATAAGTCCCATAAAACATAAGATTTTGATAAAAGGTGGGAAAGAACAACAACAACAGGTAAGAAATAAGACAGAGATACAATATTAAGGTAATGTTATAAAAGGCACTCATTCAGAAACGAAAATATGAAGTAAGAATCAATGAAGATTTTGATTTGAATACAAAAAAAAACAAGCAAAAAATCAATCAAAGCACAAAAAAGGCGCAATAATTAAAGAGCAAACATCAGAATATGATCAGGTGAAATGACTGAAGACATCAATCCACTACCATTTATCTCAATATGAGTCCCATAAAACATAAATTTTTGAACAAAAAAGCCCCAACTCACACACCCCACACACACACACACACACACACACACACACACACACACACACACACACACACATATATATACACACACATACACACACATACACACACGCACGCACGCCACCACACACACACACACACACACACAGACACACACTGACACACACACACACACACACACACACACACACACACACACACACACACACACACACTCACACAACACACACACACACACACACACACACACACACACAACACACACACACACACACCACACACACGCTGTTACGTCAGCTGCTGAGCTCTCTATTCCAAAGCGT
Source organism: Stramonita haemastoma (assembly GCA_030674155.1). NCBI lineage: Eukaryota > Metazoa > Mollusca > Gastropoda > Neogastropoda > Muricidae > Stramonita > Stramonita haemastoma. The sequence continues at coordinate 6,141,348 of CM060333.1, read as the reverse complement.
AAAAATCAATGCAGTGGGAAGCATAAAGGCAATATATGGTGGACAAAAGATTGTGAAGAGGCAGTTCATTATAAAAAAGAGAAATACAAAATATGGTTTAAAGAAAGAACTGAAGAAAATCTTATCAATAGTAAAAGAGCTAAGCAGCTATGCAAGAAAACAATTGCAAAAGCAAAAAAGACATATTGGACAGAATTTTGCCTAAAGGAAGTATCAGAATCAAAAGATATGCAAAAGGTTTGGAAGAAGATCAATAAAATGAAAAATGGATTTCACTTACCAGCTTATCCAATAAAATTAGAAAACAATAGTTTCCCAAGCACAGCAGAAAAAGCAGAAGCCTTTAATACAATGTTTTCTGAAAGTAGTTTGACTTCAGAATTGTCTCCTGATGTTAGACATAAAAGACAAGAAGAAGCTGAACTAGTAAATATGGCAGAACCTCCACTAGATAATCTGCATTATCTAAACTCTGAAATTCAATACAATGAATTTGTTGAAGTCCTTGAATCTTTTAGAAGTAACAGGTCAGCAGTTGGTATTGATTGCTTGTCTTATCAAATGTTAATTAATTTGCCCGAGAAAAGTACTATTTTCATTTCTCCAAAAATGTTGGATAAATGGCACTCTTCCTAATGTCTGGAAGCAGTCGATTGTAGTCCCAGTTCTTAAAAGCGGCAAATCTCAATCAGCATTAAGCAGCTACAGACCAATTGCCCTCACTTCTCATGTTGGAAAAGTACTTGAAAAAATAGTTCAAAAACGTCTATGGCATTATTGTGAAAAAAAACAATATAATTCCTATAAACCAGGCTGGTTTTCGAAGAGGAAGATGTACAACTGATCACCTAGTAAAGTTAACCCATGATATTAAAAAGCAGTTTTCCAAACGAAAGAGTACACTAGCTACTTTTTTTGATGTTAGGAAAGCATACGACAGGGTTTGGCATACGAGGTTATTATACAAATTGAAAAATATCGGCGTTAGAGGCATAATGTTTCAATACTTAAAGGATTTTCTGTCTGAAAGATCAATCTGTACCAAAGTGAATGGTGTATATTCAGACTTTAAATCTGTTGATATGGGAATACCCCAGGGAGCAATTTTGGCACCATTATTATTCTCTATTTTAATTCATGATCTTCCTCAGGCATTGTCAAAAAATACGACTATTGTTCAGTATGCAGATGACATTGCCATGTGGATCAACACTTCTCTTAAAAAGAATACGAAAAGTAGAGTGATAAAATATGTTCAAAAGATTTATCAGGTTGAACTGAATAAACTTAGTAATTACATGAAAGAGAATGGATTGGAGTTATCTGGAGAAAAAACTTGTCTAGTTCTTTTTAACAATGGGAAACCCCCCCCCCCCCACAAACACTACCGTTATTAACACTTGATGGGGTCACACTTCAATACAAACAAGACGCCAGATTCTTGGGAGTTCATTTAACTAGCAAGTTAAACTGGAAAATGCATATTGAAAATTTGATTTTAAAAGCCAGGAAACGATTAAACTTCTTAAAGATTGTGAGTGCTCAGCCGTGGAGTCAAGATACTAAAACACTCATGCATCTTGCTGTTTCATTAATTCGATCTAAACTCATTTCTGGTCAAGAAGTGTATTTTTCTGCTCCAAATTATCTCTTAAAAAAGTTGCAAAGTGTGGATAGCAAAGCAATTAAAATAGCTCTAGGAGTGCCGATTCATGCCAGTACATTAAAAACTTATACAGAAGCTCATTTACTTCCACTTTCTGAGCAAAGAATGTTATCTGTCTCTAAATATGTCATTCGAAGTCTTGCTATTTCAAATTCTGTTCGCGATGAAATATTTATTAATCAAAAGAATTATCCAAAAAGAGCTAGGAATATCTCTTTCTTGCAGCCAATAAGAAATTATACTGAAGACCTTTTGAAGGAAAATAATATCGATATATCAAACGTACCAGTTTTACCAGTAGTTCCCCAGATTCCACCATGGGAACATAAATATGCAAATTTTGATATTGACTACACAGAAACAAAAAAGGACACTAATCAAAACCTACTCAAAACTGAGGTTCAAAATCATATAAATTGTCAGTATTTAAACCACTTGAAAGTATACACGGACGGATCTGTCTTAGAATCGGGCATGTGCGGGGCTGCATTCGTTATAACCCGACTTAAAAGTAAAAAGACCTTTTTGTATTGGAAAAGGTTTTACAATATTCACTTCTGAATTGTTCGCAATTCTTATGGCGCTAAATTATATTTCAAATATTTCTCTTGCGATTTACAATGTCCTTTTTTGTGTTGATTCAAAATCAGTTTTACTGGCTTTAAAACATTGGGACTCTAAACTGAGAAATGATGTTATTTTTGAAATCAAGTTCCTTGTGCATTCTCTTGCTTCTAAAGGTATTGGGATAACATTTTGCTGGGTGCCATCACATTGCAGTCTTTACTGGAATGAATTGGCAGATTCTCTGGCAAAACGCGGTGCTTCAGAATGTACAAGTGACATAATGATTAATAGTATAGGTCTGCGTTTATCTTCATTTGAAATTATTTCAATTCTTGCAAACTCTGTACATTCAAAGTTTTTTAGATTTCACTTAAATCGTTTGTGTTGCCCACGAAATATAGAAATTATAATTCATAAATTACGTCTAAATGCTTGGAAAACTAAATATTCAAAAGATGTTTTCTGTACTTGTTCTGCAATTTTATCAGTCCACCATATACTGTTTGATTGCCCTGTGCTCATTGCCTCGTATAAAAGCAAAGGGATAGATCTAAGGGAAAAATACGGAAATTTCCGAAGTGTTCTGTATGATTCCGAGTCGCATGTCCTAATATCAGTTGCAGCAAGTATTTGCCAGTCACCAGTAGGTCAGTTACTATAAATGAAATTGTATAAACTTATCATCATCCATTATTTTCTTTATCCTTTCACTTTTTCCCCTCATCCCCTTTTCAGTGCATTCTTAACGTGAATGTACCATTGTCTAAATCACCTTGTAGTGAACGGACATTAAACCAATGAGAAGAAGAAGAAGAACACACACACACACACACACACACACACACACACACACACACACACACACACACACACACACACACACACACACACACACACACATCTCACTTAGTCTTATGATTGAGGTCATAAGATCTTCATAATCAGAGAGAAGTGAGGAGGGAGAGGGCAGATAGTTTGAGAGGGGAGAAGTGTGGTTTGTTATTTTTGATGCATCAAGTGGATTAGAAGGTGATTTTTGAAGGTTGTTAATGATTGATGCTGTTTAATTGAGTCAGGGAGGGAGTTCCATAGCGTAGGGCCTGAGTATAGTAAGCTAGTTTTGAACAAGTCTATTCTTGGGATTGGGACACTTGGCTTTACCGTATTTCTGGAATGATTCATTGGGAATTTGTCTTTTAAGGATGTGGGGACATTTTCTGTCAGTATCATAAACATCATGATGCCTTTGTTATATTTTAGTCTTTGGTGTAGGGGAAGGATATTTAACTGAGTATAATCCCCTTCTAGCAAGGTTGTTTTCTTCAGAAGGACCAGTTTGAGACCACGTTTATACAGACTTAGTAACGGTTTCATGATATTTGCACTGGCAGAGTCCCACAGGATTGCAGCATAGTCTATTGAGGATTGTATATAAGCTTGAAAAAACAGTTTCCTTGAATGGAAATCGATCGAGAAAGTGTTTAATTTTGATCAACTGGTAGACTTTTTTGGACAAGTATTTGCATAGATGAGATATGTGGTAGAACCAGCTGAGATTTTCATCAATTGTCACTCCTAGAACTTTGTGGTGAGAGGTTTGTTCGATTGCTTCCTTTTTTATGTGAATTGGAAATAGTTTATGTGGTAAATTTTGTCGCTTTTGTCTGGTGGTGATAAGCATGCATTTTGTTTTTTGGGGATGGATAGACATGTGGCTCAGTTCAGTCCATTTGACAAGGTCGTCAGAGCTTTTTTGTAGTAAGGTTGTAAGATAGTCAATGTCATTATGGCTCGTATGTATGGTTGTGTCATCTGCAAATAGTTCACATTTGGCATTGATATGTAGAGGAAGGTCATTTATGTATAAGAGAGAGAGAGAGAGAGAGAGAGAGAGAGAGAGAGAGAGAGAGAGAGAGAGAGGAGAGAGAGAGAGAGAGAGAGAGAGAGACAGACAGACAGACAGACAGACAGACAGACAGACAGACAGACAGACAGACAGACCAGACAGACAGACAGACAGACAGACAGACAGACAGACAGAGAGAGCCTGTCTGTGCGTCAAGTCAGTCAAATCAAGTCAAAATACCTCATCATTCTATGAAGAGCAATTATTGCCCTGACAGGCATATCACTGGAAGGGATCATCATTAAGAAAAAAATCTGACACGATGAACGCCAAAACTGATATTTTCTCAGACATTCCAATATAACTTCAAATAATATAACCACACTCCTCAACCTACCCATCGCTTCCTTCCCA
>CM060333.1:6121855-6131855 GCA_030674155.1 Stramonita haemastoma | reverse complement strand
GTATCCCTGTGTCCATCTCTGCCTGCCTGCCTGCTCTCTCTCTCTCTCTCTCTCTCTCTCTCTCTCTCTCTTGTACACCCTGAACGAAAACTCATCAATGGTTTCACACATTGACGAACAGGCAAACTGACAAAGATGACAGGAGCATCGAGGGTGGTTACCTACTAGATGTGTGACCGTTTGTGCGCCTTGGCTTCAGCACAGTCCCCCGAGTTCACCCAACAGTAAATGCGTATCTGCCGTCTACAGGGTCAATAAATGTAAAGCAGCGAGGGAGAGGAGATGGGCGCCGCCCTCAACATGCTGGCCCCTAGAGCAGCTGAGGTCTGGTGCCTCGCTCCCCTACGACCATAATTATAGGTTATGGGATACATTTATCTTGACATTCTTTTCAAAGAACATGCGAATTATGAGGATAAACAAAAAGAGACATTTGAAATACGTTCAAAAACAAAATTCTACACCGACATAGAGAATATTAAGACAAAGATTTGGAAGAGGAATGCAAAGACAACGAAGAATGCAAAGAAGAAGAACAAGAACAAGAACAAGAACAAAACAATTTGAGAAGAAGAAGAATTCAATGAAGAAGAATTTGAAGAAGAATTTGAAAAAAAAAGTTATTTGACGACGAAGAAGGAGCTATAAAAAAATGATGTAGTTGCTAGTGGTGAAGATAGATGTGAATAGGAAGATAGAGAGGAGGGGGCATTGGTGGTAGAGGAGGAGGAGGAGGAGGAGAGTGAAGACCAGAGGGAAGAGAAAAAGCTGGACAAACAGGAGAAGGGTAGAAGGAAGGGGGGTGGGGGCATTGCAACAGCAGCCGCCGTAGCGATAGAGAGAAAAAGAGAAAAGAAGAAAAAGAGGACAAAGAAGACAAAGAAGAAAAGAGAACAAAAAGAGGACAAAGAAGAAAAGAGAACAAAAAGAGGACAAAGACGACAAGAGGACAAAAAAGGACAAAGAAGAAAGAGGACAAAGAAGAAAAGAGGACAGGGAAAAAATTACAAAGAAGACAAAAAAGGACAAAGAAGAAAATGACAAAGAAGAAAAGAGAACAAAAAGAGGACAAAGAAGAAAGAGGACAAAGAAGAAAAGAGGACAAAGAAGAACAGAGGACAAAGAAGAAAAGAGAACAAAGAAGAACAGAGGACAAAGAAGAAAAGAGGACAAAGAAGAACAGAGGACAAAGAAGAAAAGAGAACAAAAAGAGGACAAAGAAGAAAGAGGACAAAGAAGAAAGAGGACAAAGAAGAACAGAGGACAAAGAAGAAAAGAGAACAAAAAAGGACAAAGAAGAAAAGAGGACAAAGGAGAACAGAGGACAAAGGAGAACAGAGGACAAAGAAGAACAGAGGACAAAGAAGAACAGAGGACAAAGAAGAACAGAAGGACAAAGAAGAACAGAGGACAAAAGAAAGAACAGAGGACAAAGAAGAACAGAGGACAAAGAAGAAAAGAGGACAAAGAAGAAAAGAGGACAAAAGAAAAGAAAAGAGGGACAAAGAAGAAAAGAGGACAAAGAACAGAGGACAAAGAAGAAAAGAGGACAAGAAGAAAAGAGGACAAAGATGAAAAGAGAACAAAAAAGAATAGAACAGTATTTATATTGCTTTCCTGTACGTCACGGTGTTCACGAAGAAAAAAAAGGACAAAGAAGAAAAGGACAAAGAAAAAAAAAGGACAAAGAGGAAGAAAAGGACAAAGAAGAAAAGGACAAAAAAGAAGAGGACAAAGATGAAAAGAGGACAAACGAAAGAGGACAAAGAAAAAGATAATGGTATCTATTGCTTTCCTGTACGCCCCGATGTCCAAGAACAAAAAAGACAAAGAAGAGGAGGACAAAAAGAAGATGATGGTATTTATTGCTTTCCCGCACACCCCGATGTCCAAGAAGAAAAGAGGACAAAGAAAAAAAGAACAAAGAAGAGGAGAACGGTGGTATCTATATTGCTTTCCTGTACGCCCCGATGTCCACGTGGTTATTTACCGCACCACTCCCGGAACACGATCCCTGTGACGATTGATTGGAACGTTCTCGTTTCCCTCTGCTGGTGTCACTGCCCTCACTGCCTGCTGGCTATTGGTGGGAAAGAGGAATGAGATATTTCCTGTCTGACTGTCTGTCTGTCTGACTGTCTGTCTGTCTGTCTGTCTGACTGTCTGTCTGACTGTCTGTCTGTCTGACTGTCTGTCTGTCTGTCTGTCTGTCCTGCTGTGTGACTGATAAGGCTCGATGGCGTTTTCAGTTCTGGTTTTCAATTCCGTATGTGATCTCTGTATGAGATACCAAGAAGATTGCCAAGCGTTTCGTCTTTATTGTCTATGTCTCTTTTGTCTGCTGTTATCGTCCATGTTTCACATGCGAACAAAAACAATGGACATAACCAAGGTACCCGTTAAATCCTGTTCCGCTTTTCGTAAGAGTAGGCCATCGTGTGCCGGTGGGAACAGATGACAAGATTTACAAACTGCATACACACGGGGACTGGGGTAAAAAAGCACATGAGTGCTTATTCAATTATCCTCGATACAGAAGAATGAATAAAATAAAAAAAATAAAAAATAAAAATAAATTTTAAAAATTCATCAGTCTGATTGTGGAGCCGATGACGATATTCTTCTCGTTCCAGGTGACTTTCAGTCTGGTCATTACAGCTGTGGTCTGTCTATCCTGGACACTACTTTATCCTCCCTCTGGTACTATAGCTCCCACATGTTCAATGCTGCAGAAAGTCCTAATTTCCTTTCCCTACGTAATGTCAGTGCTAATGCCATTGTCAGTACTTGTTATGAACTAGGTTGGGGTTTTTTCTGCACTGTTCGCGCACGTGTGTGTGTGTGTGTGTGTGTGTGTGTGTGTGTGTGTGTGTGTGTGTGTGTGTGTGTGTGTGTGTGTGTGTGTGTGTGTGTGTGTGTGTGTTGTGTGTGTGTGGTGCGTGCGTGCGTGCGTGCGTGCGTGCGTGCGTGTGTGTGTGTGTGTGTGTGTTTGTTTGTGTATTAGTGTGTGTACGTGTGTGTATGTGTATTAGTGAGTGTATGTGTGTGTTTGTGTATAAGTGTGTGGACGTATGTGTATGTGTGTGTGTTTGTGTATTAGTGTGTGTATGCGGTGTATGTATGTGTGTGCATGTGTACGTGAATGTGTGTGTGTGCGTGCTCACGCACGCGCACGTGTGTGTGTGTGTGTGCGTGCGTGTGTGTTTGCTTGCGCGCGTGCGTGCCCACGCGCGTGTGTGTGTATGCGCGCGTGTGTGTAGACCAACTGCCACCATAATTATAGACTATCGATGTCATCGATTCTGCCAGAAGTTTCATCTGCTGATTGAAGAAAACAGGCCGCCAAAAGAAGAATGAAGAAGGATTATCGATGACGCTGCAATCCCCTTTAGCCTCAGGAAAATTAAAATCTATAATTTCATAAAAGATCCATCTCAAAATTACCAAAGCTTCCTGTGATTTAATTAACAGCAACGCCTCAGTGCGTCTATCTGTCTGTCTCTCTGTCTGTCTGTCTGTCGGTGTGTGTGTGTGTGTATGTGTATGTGTGTCTGTGTGTCTGTGTGTGTGTGTCATGTCTGTGTGTGTCTGTGTGTGTCTGTGTGTGTCTGTGTGTGTCTGTATGTGTGTGTGCCTGTGTCTGTGACTGTCTTTATCTGTCTGTCTGTCTGTCTGTCTGTCTGTCTGTCTGTCTGTCTGTCTGTCTGTCTGTCTGTCTGTCTTCTGTCTCTCTCTCTCTCTCTCTCTCTCTCTCTCTCTCCTCTTCTCTCTCTCTCTCGTCTCTCTCTCTCTCTCTCTCTCTCTCTCTCTGTGTTTCTCGCTCTGTCTCTCTCTGTCTCTCTCTGTGTCTCTGTGTCTCTGTCTCTCTCTGTCTCTGTTCTCTGTCTCTGTCTGTCTGTCTGTCTGTCTGTCTGTCTGTCTGTCTGTCTGTCTCTCTCTCTCTCTCTCTCTCTCTCTCTCTCTCTCTCTCTCTCTCTCTCTCTCTCTCTGTCTCTCTGTCTCTCCTAAAAATCTTTTACATGCCATCAAATGAATTTTCTCGATGTGTTCTAGTCTGTTTGTGCCCCATATTTCTGATGAATACAATAAAATTGGCTGAATCTTAGTATCGAAAATCTTGAAGAAGGTACTAGCATTCATCTCTTTATACCTGTGAAATACTTTATTTAGCTGAACCACTGCCTTCCTTCCCTTCGTAACTAAATGCTCTGTACCTAATTTACAGCTAACCTTTGTTGTAAAACTGAACCCTAAATAGCAATACTGATTTACAACTTCTAACCTAATACCATTGTAATACCATTGCTCCTGTTTTGACAGAAATCCACCTTTTCTAAAGACCATCACTTTCGTTTTATTAATGTTAACACTTAACTGTAAATCATTACAACAGTCTTTCAAAATGTTTAATTGATGCTGCAAACCTCCTGGGGTTGAAAATAGTGCAACATCATCTGCAAACAACAGAATAAAAATATCCATGCTATTGGGTAGCAACTGAACCCCATGTATTCCTTTTTTATTGATATCATTAGCTAGCTGGTTGATAAATATTGAAAACAACGTGGGGCTTAGAACACAACCTTGCCTGACTCCTACTGGACATTCAAAAAAATCTGATAACTGGCTATTCATTCGGATACAAGATAATAAGGAGCTATACATGGCTGATAGTGAAGCAAGAAATTTTCCCTTTATCCCCTGACTTTTTATACAGTTCAAAAGTTTATCATGTTTAATCGAGTCAAAGGCTTTTTTGAAATCAACAAAAGCAACATACAGTTTTTGACCTTTCTTGGACATACACTTCTGGACAATTGAATATAGATTGAAAATCTGGTCTACTGTAGAATATCTCTTCCTAAAACCTGCTTGGTTTTCACAGATCAAGTGATTATTTTCTAGCCAGGAATACAATCTTGCGTTTAGTATAGAAGTATAACATTTGGATAAGAACACCCAATAAGATGGTATACGGAGATTTAGGTAGATATCCACTTTATGTCAATTCATGTACAAGAACTATTAAGTACTGGTTAAAACTATTGCAAATAGATCAAAACAGAACACCATATAATGCCTACTGCATGCTGTTAGAGCTAGATAGAAATGGTAAATACTGCTTGATTTCAAAAATAAGGGAAATTTTATGTGAAACCGGTTTTAACATTGTTTGGATGCAACAAGGTGTTGGGGATGTAAAACTTTTCTTAGGTATGTTTAAGCAAAGATTAGTAGATATGTTCATTGAAGAATGGATGGGACTATAAGAGATAAAGATAGGTATGACCATTACAGATCATTTAAAAGTATTTTTGTAAAAGAGCAGTATATAAACTCTATGGATGTCTACTGCTTTCAAGTAGCAATCACACAAGCAAGATTTAATGTTCTACCCCTTAATAATAATGTATATAGATATAGTGAGAATGATGGAGAAAAAATGTGTCCTTTTTGTAAAACAAAAGTTGAATAATGAAGCCCACTTTCTTTGGGAATGTTGCATATACACTGGCTTAAGAGAAAAGTTCTTAAGTGAGTGTATCAACGTACCTTTGCCCGATCTGTTCAAAGCAACAAATGATGAGTACAGGCACAGTTTGTCAAGATATATTTTTCACTCTATTAATAAAAGGAAGACAATGCTAATTCAAGATGTATATTAAAAAATGTTACGATTCGATACGTAATTGATGTGCATGATTTCCACAATTTTCCCGAAACATCATAATTTTGTGATTTGGTTATGCTTAATGTCATAATCATGATTTAGAATAACGTGTGTTTTGCTTCTTTGATCAGTTATGAATCAAACCTTTTGTGCATTTTGCTTTGCCAGTTATATGAATGAACACTTTATTACATCCCAAGCCCATGAAATGTATTGTGGTCCATGGCCAATGTACATTAAATCATTTCAGTGTTCAGTGTTCAGTGTTCATGTTCTCTCCTCCTCTCTCTCTCTCTTCTCTCTCTCTCTCTCCTCTCTCTCTCTCTCTCTCTCTCTCTCTCTCTCTCACTCCCCTCTCTCTCTCTCTCTCTCTCTCTCTCTCTCTCTCTCTCTCTCTCTCTCTCTCTCTCTTGTATACAGGCCAGTGGCCCTAAAATTATAATCTGGAATCATGAGTGTCTTTCATCATGTCTGTTTCTATATCTTTCTGTCTATTTATATGTATGTTTGTCTCTCTCTCTGACACGCGTATGTATATATATATACCGTAAAATCCATAGCATACGCCCACCCCCCCTGTGCACTGATTTAGGGCAAAATTGGGGGATGGGCGTTTGCTAGGGATAGACCCCTTTGCACAAAATCAATTTTTGTGCTCAACTGTGCAATTGAGTGAATACAAACCCTGAAAGCATGTAAGTTAGGTCGTGTGAGTAGAAGTGAAGGAAAATAGAAAAAAGGGACTTTGAGGCTTAGAGGCCAATGAGTTCCATCGCTTTCCCTTGTAGGTCCTTGTTTCGCAATACCCTGCCTTCAGATCTTTCATCTTCCAGATAATGCAGCACACCTTGGTCGACATGTTCAGATCTAACTGCTGGTCCTTTTGACAGTTTCCGTTTTTGTTTGTCTTTACTGTACTGTTGTTCAAGTCTATCTCTGTTTTCACTCCATACCCTGATCCTCTTCCTATCCACAGAAAATTCACGGGCACACTCCGAAACATTCCCACCTGCTTCGTTATCCAGATACTGGAGGGCTTCCAATTTGAAAGATACAGTGTAAGACTGTCGCTTTGGCATTTTGCTAAAAATGGCACAGAGAGATTCAAGAACCAACTTCCGGCCATCAGGAAGCGTCGTCAAAGGACTTTAAGAACAGTCAGCACAAATCTTAGTGAGAGTGAGCATAGTCTCTTTGAAAAAAGCAGGCTGGGCGTTTGCTAGGTAGTTACCCCTGTGCACAACTTTTGGCCCAAAGTGGGGGGTGGGCGTTTGCTAGATGGTGGGCTTATGCTAGGGATTTTACGGTACATATATATATATATATATATATATATATATATATATATATATATATATATATATATAATATATATATAATATATATATAATTTCTATGTATGTATGTGTGTTGTGTGTGTGTGTGTGTGTGTGTGTGTGTTGTGTGTGTGTGTGTGTGTTGTGTGTGTGTATACACACAAAATTTATTTTGTGCAGTCCCACACCAGCTAATTTATATGTGAGCATATATGTTTATGTGTGCGTGCATGCGTTTGTGCGTGCATACGTGCGTGCGAGCGTGTGTGTGCGCACGTTTGTGTGTGTACACGTGTGTGCGTGTGTACGTGCGTGCGTACGTACGTGCGTGCGCTCACGCACGTTTGTGTGTGTGAGAGTGTCTGTGTGTGTGTGTGTGTGTGTGTGTGTGTGTGTGTGTGTGTGTGTGTGTGTGTGTGTGTGTGTGTGTGTGTGTACGTGCGTGTGTGTACGCGCGTGTGTTTCTGTGATATAATTGTGTATGTTCGTGTAAGAAATCACGCGTGTGGTGAGTGTTTATGCACCCACACGAGTGTGCGTGTTCCTTTGAGTGCGGGGTTACCAGTGCCTGCAGAGTTACACTGTGGCTGGTGTTTGGTAATTAACAGGTGATCAGTTCTGAGTTACACTGTGGCTGATGTTTGGTAATTAACAGGTGATCAGTCCTGAGTTACACTGTGGCTGGTGTTTGGTAATTAACAGGTGATCAGTTCTGAGTTACACTGTGGCTGGTGTTTGGTAATTAACAGGTGGATCAGTCCTGGAATTAACGCTGCTCCATCTTCAGGCAGCCTCAGGGGTGGGAGAATATCGGGGATGATTTTCATTTTTGTCTCTGTGATTTCAGTCATCTTCATTTCAGCCCACAGTTCCTGCATTTAGAATACGGTAATAACTGGAAAGAGATGATTTAAACAACAACGATAGTCACAACAACAACGATAGTCACAACATCGACGACGACGACGACGACGACGACGATGGTGATGGTGATGATGAATGATGATGATGATGATGATGATGATGATGATGATGATGATATGATGGTGATGATGATGATGATTATTATGATGACGATGACGATGATGATGGTGGTGGTGTGGTGGTGGGTGGTGGTGGTGGTGGTGGTGGTGGTGGTGGTGGTGATGATGATGATGATGATGATGATGGTGATGGTGATGATGGTGGTGGTGGCGGTGGTGGTGGTGGCGGCGGTGATAATGGCGGTGGCGGTTGCTGTGGCGGTGGCGGTGATGATGAGATGATGAATGATGATGATGATGATGATGATGATAGTTGATGATGATGTTGATGATGATGTGAGACACATAATAATCATGGTGGTGTTGACGACGAGGAGGCAGAGGAGGAGGAGGAGGAGGAGGAGGAAGAGGAGGAAGGCGATACCTCCGAAGACGACAGAGATTGTGACGATAATAACAGTGATGGCGATGCTGTTAGTGATGATGATACCGCAACGGTGACGACGATGATAATGACAATAACGATGACTTTGATGCTGCTGATGATAACACTGTGTCTTACAAAAATAATTTTGCATTACTAAATGAAAGCAAACTCAGATATATAGGTCATGCACTAAGAAATCAAGATGCATATTCTCAGCTGTCAGTTTTCCCCACTTTCAGCTGCTTCCAACTGCTATCCATTCACTCCCACACCATCCAGGCTTGGGCCAGCTGGTGCTGACTATAGCAGGAACTGACCACACTTGAACATGGTAACAGAAAAGGACACGCAAAATTTAGCACTCTTGACTGAGTGATATTTGATTTGCGTGCTGTTACCCCATGAAGACTGTCTTTCAAGGCAAGATCAAGGGGAAAAAAAGATAAAAGGCAGACCATCAGTTTCTCTCATTGGCTACATCACCAAATCCTTTGTCATGAGAATCCATGAAGTCAGCATGCTCGCGCGCGCTGGTGTTTGTGTGTGTGTTTTCGTTTGTGTGCGCGCATGTGGCGGGGATCCTGCACTTCGCTGCGGTGCATCATATTGCTGTATATTGTCATTATTCCAGTGCGCACAGCGTGTTTTTTGTCGCGTACTTTTACCAGCTCTCCTTCCGAAAAACTAGCTGTCTTACCTCTTGGGGGCTGTGATGTCGCCACAAATCCAGCGTCACACATATCAAAGATGGTAGGAGAGAGTGTATGTATACAGTACCATATTGTCTTGGTGTCGTGGGATCTTTTACCGTGCAAAAGTGGGGGTTAGATGGGGCTGAAAACGGCTCTTTCGGTCGCATCTTTGCCCAAAACAGCACCTTTGTCTGAAGGGCGGTGGGTATACGTGCGCGCACGTACACACGTGCTGGTATATGTGTGTGGTTTCTTTGTGTGTGCTCTTGTGGCGGGGACACTGCACTTTGCTGCGGTGCATCATATTGTTGTATATTGTCATTATTCTTGTTCGCACTGCTTGTTTTTGTCGCGTACACTTACCAGCTTTCTTTCCGACAAACTAGCTTTCTTAGCTCTTGGGGGCTGTGATGTCGCCACAAATCCGGCGCCACACATACCAAAGATGGTAGGAAAGAATATTCATACGGTGCGATATTGTCCTGGTGCCGTGGGATCTTTTATCGTGCAAAAGTGCGGGGGTGGACGGGGCTGAAAACGGCTCTTTCGGTCGCTTCTTTGCTCAAAACGGCACCTTTGTCTGAAGGGCGGTGGGCATGCGTGCACGCACGCGTGCGCGCGCTGGTGTTTGTGTGTGTGTGTGTTTGTTTGTTGCTCACATATGGCGGTAACGTTGCACTTTGCTGTGGTGCATCATATTGCTGTAGTATTGTCATTATTCTTATGCGCATTCGCTTGTTGTTTGTCGCGTACACTTACCAGCTTTCCTTCCGAAAAACTAGCTTTCTTAGCTCTTGGGGGCTGTGGCGTCGACAGAGACAGAGACAGCCAGAGACACCAGAGCCAGAGACATAGACATAGACAGACATAGACAGAAGGACAGACAGACAAACAGGAACAGACAGACAAAC
>CM060333.1:6099355-6116855 GCA_030674155.1 Stramonita haemastoma | reverse complement strand
CGATGTTTACAGCCGAGCTTGATCATTTTTACAGGTGAGCTTGTCAATCTTTTTATCCAAGCTTGTCAATCTTTATATCCAAGCTTGTCAATCTTTATATCCAAGCTTGTCAATCTTTATATCCAAGCTTGTCAATCTTTATATCCAAGCTTGTCAATCTTTATATCCAAGCTTGTCAATCTTTACGGCCGAGCTTCTTCATTTTTACAGCTGATCTTCTTAATATTTTTAGCTGAACATGTCATTTTATTGAGGTTAAGAACACACGATGAATCTTCCACCAAATGTGTTCCAAGTAGCCTTTTTGTTGATTCAAAGTCTGTAGTGTAAGCCTCAACATCTTTTGATATTGAAGTAAAACCTACTTTGATTATTTATATATATCGTTTGATGCACTGTCTGAGAGAGAATAAAAAAGGTACGGATGTCATTATTTTGTTGGTTGTTCTTTTGTAGGCACCCATCAGTCTGGGAAGACTATGGAGTTGCGCGCTAGTCTTTAGAGCGCAAAGTCTGGGTAAGTAAGTATGGAGGGCAAACTGTTACCCATGCAGCAGACCCCCCCCCCCCCCCCTCCTCTCCACGCCACTGGAATGATCCATTGGAAAGGCAATGACCGATACGAATGGTTCCAGTACCGTTGCAGGAGCCACCAGAACGTTGCCATATATAGCCCCGAGCTGTCCTGGGACTCCAACTCCCCGATTTTTCCTCAGGGATGGTGTCTAAACACGACACCTGTGTGCATGCTGGGTTTTTTTTTTGTCATCCGCTCCTACCGGCATACGATGGCATGCTCTTACGAAAGGCGGAACGGGGTTTTGACGTGTGCGCAAGATGTTCTGCGCGCGTTCGCACACGGGGCCTCGGTTTATAGTCTCATCATAATGACTTTGACATTCAGTTCGATTTTTTTCGACAAACTGGGAAGAAAGGGCGAGGCTGGGAGTCGAACCCAGAACCTCACGGTTTACTTTTACTCCATTTCAACAATTTCAATAGAATTCGGTAATACGTCAGTTCAGCTATCCACTTCTGTGAAGTATCTAGGGGTCGTTGTTGACAACACACTCTCCATGCAAAATTTCATTACCCAGACCTGTCAGTCATGCTACTATCAATTACGGCGCATTAGTGCAATTCGAAAGTACCTGTCTACTGATGCAACATCCAAACTTGTCACTTCTCTTATTCTTTCACGTCTGGACTATTGCAATTCTCTTTTAGCTGGTCTGCTAGCATCATCTATCCAGTCCCTCCAACGTATACAAAACTGTGCAGCTCGTCTGGTCCTCAGAAAGAAAAAAATCTGAGCACATTACCCCTCTCTTGCAATCTCTCCACTGGCTGCCCGTACCACAGAGAGTAATCTACAAGATCAGTACCCTCTGTTACAAATGTCTCCACAAAACCGCACCCTCCTACCTCTGTGAATGTCTTCACTTGTACACACCTTCTTGCTCCCTCCGCTCGGCCGCAGATACTTTGTCCTTAAGAATACCTATATTCAACCTATCTACCGTTGGCCGCCGCTCTTTCTCTGTTTCTGGTCCATTGATCTGGAACGACCTCCCTCTCTCCCTCCGGCAAAAGTCTACTTATGACACTTTTAAATCCAACCTCAAGACACACTTACTTCAAACCTAAGATTTTTCCTTCTGTTTCCATCTCTTGTCTGTCCCCGCCTTCGACATCTACCTGCCAAAGTGTATAGCCTTTGTGGGTGTGTGTGTGTGGGGGGGGGGGGGGGGGGCTGTGTGTGCTGCGCGCGCGCGCGCGCGCGCGCGGAGTGTGTGTGTGTGTGTGTGTTGTGTGTGTGTGTGTGGTGTGCGTTGGTGTGTGTGGCGCTTGGTGTGTGTGAGTACGTTCGAATTTTCTAGGACCATAGATTGTTATTCATTGCTTGTGTGATGTATAGGTCGAATGCAAGCGCTTTGATTTGTTTTTACAAGATATAGCGCAATATAAGTTCTATGTATTATTATTATTATTGTTATTATTATTATTATTATTATTATTATTATTATTATTATTATATTATTATTATTATTATTATTATTATTGGCAGGCAAACGTCTTAACCATCCTGCCTCCTTCCTTCTTATGTTGGTCTTTATCGTAATAAAAAAAAAAAAGCTGATACAACAGAGAGAAAAGGTGCACAAAATTCAAAACAGTCTTCTGAAGTTTCTGTACGTACTTTAGTCATGAAATCTTTCCTTTTGATAGAGAAAACCTCTTCAAAGAAACGTCAGAATCGTTCAAATAATATGAAGCTTGTATTAGAGAAATGTATAGCTTCTTTGAATCATGTTTTTAGAAAAAACATCGTATTTTTCAAATGCGAGACTGAGTACCACCATTTCTTACAGAATAAGACTTTATACACTTAAAACAAAGTTTCGTAAAAATGTTAGGTGCATAATATGTGGTGAACAATTTTTCTCTGAAGCACTGTTTATTTCATTGTCAGAAGCTTCGTGTTGTTCTTGCAAAAAAAGCTTTTTAGACAAAAATGCTTCTGAAGAAAATATGCTATTATTTTGGATGAAACGTTCGTTCTTGATATTTCAAAGTGTACTTTAAGTAGAAACTATTAAACAATGTTATCAAGAGCAACATATCATGCACCATAGTATGCTTACGTACATTTGCTTTCCAATCAGTTCACACATATTTTTGTATGCCTATCTAGGCGTGATAACAAGTTAGCAGCACATGTGTTAGTTCCTAACGTGGCTACTGAATACGTAAACTTTACTTTAATACTTCACTGCTATTAAGTTTTATGGGTAAGCATAAAATGTAGTAGTCACGCTATACCACAAGTTCTAAAACAGTATCACGCAATATCTGTTGTACAACTGTCTCAAAAAGAAAACAAATCCAAAGAATATGGTTAGTGGCGTTCTGGTAAAGGATTGTCGATATCAATTTGAAAAGAATCCAACGGTCTTAGAGCTGAAGTAGAACAGGCAGCCAAAGACTGAACTCAGACATTACGAGAGAACTGGCTCCCAGTTCCCCTGAGAACAGCCATATGCCACGGCTGATTACGGTTGTTTGTCTCCACAGCTCCGTGTTCTGTCTGCTCTGTGGCCCTTTGCTATTGTTTTCATGTGGATAGATCTGTGTAGAAAGTTTAGCTACCAGATTTAGTTGTTGTTCTTGAATACGTTTTAAGATTCCTAGTCTTGTTTTATCCATCTAGACGGTTCATAATTTTTATGATCATGCGTATGCTTTGCTAGTTGTGTTTAGGTCATTGAGTCCTGTATTTCTTGCAAAGTGTTAACCCAATGACCCATTTTTTGTTTCATATATATATATATATATATATATATATATATATATATATATATATATATATATATATATATATATATTATATGTATATATATATATACATACATACATACATACATAAATACATACATACATACATACATACATACATACATACATACATACATACATACATACATACATACATACTACATACATACATACATACATACATATCAGATTATATCATTTCATAATCATATCATATCATATCTACACCAGCATCAAATATAATTATCTAGTTATATCCGGTGTGTAAATGTTTTTTTGTTTTCAAATCAAACTACGGAGTACACCTGAGAGACAGGGAAAGAGCGAGATGGTCTGATACACATTGACCAGGTACAGGGAATGAGGTAACAGCGCTAGTTGACAGAGAAATATTGTGGCGGTTCGGTGGTGAAATATTGTAGCGAAATCTAGAGACTAAACTCTGTGTGGATTCTTCTCTCTCTCTCTCTCTCTCTCTCTCTCTCTCTCTCTCTCTCTCTCTCTCTCTCTCTCTCTCTCTCTCTCTCTCTCTCTCTCTCTCTCTCTCTCTCTCTCTCTCTCTGGGGAGGGTGGTCTGCCCTTGATAAGGCAACAGCTGAAGTTTTCAGCTCTGTGCAAATTATTTATTTTAAAGTGCTTAATCCCATTACTGTGCCAGGTTTTGCATCGATTTCAGCCAGTGATTTGGACTTTTAACTGGTGTAGTTTTCAAAGTTAAGTATAGTTGTTGTTTAGTTTATTTTTTTCATAAACTTTCCTTTCAATCGTGTCAACGAGCTGTGGCCATTCTGGTGGCCTGTGTACCAACCTACTGTCACTTCACTTCGAACAGTTTTCAGTTGACTATTGAGTGCTTTGGAGGTGGGCTGATCGTCAATTTAGAGATCAGTTGGAGTGCTTTTTTCGTTGGTTTTTTGTGGTGTTTTTTGTTTTGTTTTGTTTTTGTTTTTTTAAGAGGGTTGTTTGTTTATTATTCCAGTGTTCCTAGTTGGTGGAGAGTTAGCAAATGTGATACTTGTGTGGTCATTGAAAAATTATGACGTGGCGAATGTTATTAGGTCATACCATGACTTTACGTTTCTAAAAAAAGTTCGAGTTCTGAACATATTAAGATTTTCTTACCCTAACATTTATAATTGGCTCCTGTCAGGAACTTGAAAAGAAAATAATAAAAGAATCATCATGCCTACTTCTGCAGAAGCACACCGAAAAAGTACTGGTATGTTTTATCCTGTTTTGATGAACTTTTTTCGCAAAACTGGTCGACTTCATCAAAACATGGTACATAGTAAAAGTCAACATAGGAAAGTAGGTACTGACTGGATTGTTTGTTTGACTCTGATTTTTTTGTATTGGGTGTTGGTCATCCTTTTGGCAATATGTATGGACATTGAAAAAAATCCAGGTCCTAGCAACATGGAACGGATGCGCGACATGCAGAGTTTTGTTGACACAAGATTCACTCAAATTTTAGATGAACTTCGACTGCATTCCACAAACTTGTGTGTTAGAATGGACTCGATATTTGGCAGCTTTCAAGAAACCATTAGCCAACTGTATGCTGATTTCTCTAGCCTAGAAAACATGGTACAGGAACAAAATAAGCAAATATTCAGAATTCAAGAAGAAAAAGTCAATATGACTCTGCGACTGGACAGACTAGAACAAGAGATAGACACACTACAGAGGGACTCAAAAGAAAAGAACATCAAGTTTCTGGGCATCCCTGAAACAAACTATGAGGGAAACAGAAAGAGTGCAGAAGCCATCATTCATATTCTGAATCAATTTTTGCCCTCCAAATCTTGGAACCTGTCTGACATTGAGAAAGCATACCGCCTTGGAATTTTCAATCAGCACTCTAGGCAACCACGGCCCCTGGTCGTCCGCTTTCACAGATGGACAGACAAAATGAACATTCTGAGTGATACGTACCTAAAACACCTCCTCAGGAGAGAAAATATTAGAATCGCTGCAGACCTGACTATGCGACAGCGAGAAGTACAGAGCCATCGGAAGCAGGGAAAGATTGCCTACTTCAAGAATGGCAGACTGTATACCAAAGACTCGAGTCACTCCAAGAACTACTCAAGACAAGGGACCGCTGAGGACAGACAAGATACAGCCCAAAGTCGTTCTCAAAATACAGTACTACCAGACACCTGGCAGAGCCAGCACAGGCAGAATGAACACACAGGCCCCAGAAGAGATAACTATAACAGAAACAGAAGGTCGGGCACTAACAGACAACAGACAGTCAGTGGCAGCATGGTCACAAGCAGAAAGACTACAAATCCCAGTGGGGCCAGAGTTCATTCCTACAAGAGGAGCAGAATACACATCTGAATTATCAACAAATCATACCTAATGTCGATCAAATGAACGAATACCATCTTGACCAGCATGAAGTTTATGGGAGCGATTGCAGTTCTCCACCCTGTTACAGTATCATAGACACTCCATACCCTGAGGACACTGGCAGGGCATCAGTTTCCAGTCCAGAAGAACGTTACAAACACCCAGCAAATTATGTTTACAGGAAGGGTGACAGATATCAACAGGAACGTGATGTCAGGCAGGAGTGGCAGCTCTCTCAATCACGTCACACAGACACTGACCACTACCGCCAGTTCCTCAGTCACCGTAACAGCAACAAGACGGCCAGCTCCAGAGACGTCACCGCTGGTCCAGTTGTGGTTCCTGGGACGAGGCTGTACAGCGAAGTGGTGCAGTCCCTGCCCTCCCCCACTCCACACGCTCAACGACAGCAGAAACATGTCCTGCGGGTGGAGCGGCGGGAAAGACAGTCTGGAACCTGGACAGCAAGAGGCGTGTGGACATCTGACAGGGACAATGCAGAGGCCCCCCATCACGCCTCCTGGAGACCAGCAGAAGGTGAGAACAGCGCAGTTGACCACAGGCCTAACCGGAGGCCTAACCAGAAGGCTGACCAAAGAACTGACCAGAGGCCTAACCAGAAGGCTGACCAAAGAACTGACCAGAGAGCTGACCACAGGCCTAAACATAAGGCTGACCAGAGAGCTGACCACAGGCCTAACCAGAAGGCTGACCAAAGAACTGACCACAGGCCTAACCAGAAGGCTGACCAAAGAACTGACCAGAGGCCTAACCAGAAGGCTGACCAGAGGCCTAACCAGAAGGCTGACCAGAGGCCTAACCAGAAGGCTGACCAGAGGCCTAACCAAAAAGCTGACCAAGAGCTGACCAGAGGCCTAACCAGAAGGCTGACCAGAGAAATTACCAGAGGCCTGACCAGAGAGATGAACAGAGGCGTGTTGACCAGCGGCCTGATGACCAGCGGCCTGATGACCAGCGGCCTGATGACCAGCGGCCTGATGACCAGCGGCATGATGACCAGCGGCCTGATGACCAGCGGCCTGATGACCAGCGGCATGATGACCAGCGGCCTGATGACCAGCGGCATGATGACCAGCGGCATGATGACCAGCGGCATGATGACCAGCGGCATGATGACCAGCGGCCTGATGACCAGAGGCAGCGGCCTGATGACCAGAGGCCTGATGACCAGAGGCCTGATGACCAGAGGCTCGATGACCAGAGGCAGCGGCCTGATGACCAGCGGCCTGATGACCAGCGGCCTGATGACAAGAGGCAGCGGCCTGATGACCAGAGGCCTGATGACCAGAGGCCTGATGACCAGAGGCAGCGGCCTGATGACCAGCGGCCTGATGACCAGAGGCCTGATGACCAGCGGCCTGATGACCAGAGGCAGCGGCCTGATGACCAGCGGCCTGATGACCAGAGGCCTGATGACCAGCGGCCTGATGACCAGAGGCCTGATGACCAGCGGCCTGATGACCAGAGGCCTGATGACCAGCGGCCTGATGACCAGGGCCTGATGACCAGCGGCCTGATGACCAGGGCCTGATGACCAGCGGCCTGATGACCAGCGGCCTGACCTTGAGACAGACATCGGCCCTCTACAGGGTGATGAGCAGACTGATAATGGCAGCATCCAGTGGGAGGAGGCTGGTGGTCAGTCTGCCGAGGAAAGGTCATGCTCTGCTTTTACCAGTGGAGGCAACAGGGCCTCAACCACAGCAGCTCATCTGGACACTGAGAAGCTGAACAGAGGTGAAGGAAAAGAACTTCTATCCAACACCCCCCGTATTACACAAGAGAAGGCAACCATGTCCGCAGCTGCTTTGGGATATGGCCCACCAGCCCCCAGTAGCTCGACATTTGACACTCCTGTGAATGATGTCACTGTGCAGCCTACAGTTGGGGATTCCCCTTCTAGTGGTGAGGGTGACAATGCTACCGGATTGCACGTGCAGGGCAATTCATATGTTGGCCAAGAAAACAGAAATCGTAGGCAGAGACGTGTCAGCACAAGATCCAAGTCCTTATCAACTGACCGACAGTCTTCTCTTCCTCGAGAGGGGCGAAAGGCCTGCAGCCTAAAAAGAACTTGCGTGTACAAAAAACAACAGGCCAAGAACTCTTTGGTAAAAAAAATGACGACATGGCCCGGACCCTATTGACATTGTAAAACCTTCTAAAAACAGTTTGTTTTCTATGATAACATATAATGTGGAAGGAATTATATCAAAATTGAAAAATCTAGTTTTGTTTCTTACATCATAAACTTTGACTTTATTTGTTTAGTGGAAACGTTTGTAGATGTTTTCTCATCCTCTTTATTTCCTCTCACACAAGTTTTATTTCACCTGCTATAAAACTTTCACACCATGGGAGGAGAAGTGGGGGGTGGTCGTGTTAGTGAAAGATGAGTTTTTGCCATACATCAAAGAAGTTCCTACAAAATATAATAACATGGTCGTTCTTAAAGCTGACAACAGTTTATTTATTCAGAACCCAAATGTTTTTATTGTCAGTGCGTATATAAATCCAATTAAAGTCCTTTTTATGGCACTACCTAAGCAGACAACGGGATTTCTATATTAGAACAATGCTTGCTGGATATCATAGAACAGCACCAGGACCCACTTTTCCTACTTTGTGGAGATTTTAATGCAAGGACCAGTAATGTTTTCCCTGTACAACTTGACACAGAGTTAGCTCCTTATGTCGCTTGTGATGAATCCTATTTATTCTATAATAATGAACTGTAACACATAAAAAGCGTTGTTCAGAAGACAAACTTATTAATGATTATGGTGGAAAACTACTTTCTTTGTGTACTAGTTTTGGGATGTACATACTGAATGGGGTTTGTGAAGGGGATTTGGGGGGATGTTTTACTTACATTTCTTCTGCAGGAAATAGCGTTATTGATTATTTTATTTTGTCTTCAGCACTAGACATGTTACCATTTAAACTGTTTGTTGATGAACAAAATCTATTCAAAACACATGCCTGTTGTTTGCCATATATTTTTGTGTAAGAAGCTGAAAGAAAATAGACAAGATGACATGACAACTGTCTCTAAACTTCTTTGGTCGGAAGAAAAAAGTGAGGATTTTTTCACTCAGATTAATTTGCCAAACAATACTGCTGCTTTAGAGGAAGCAAAAGAACTAATTGATCAGGACATTAACAAAGCAGTGGAGTTGTTTACTGCAGTCCTGAAATCTGCTGCCTCTTGTATGACTGTAAAAACAGGATTAAAGATGTCATAAGAGGTCAGGTTTGGTTTGATGCCGAATGTCGGGAGAGTCGGAAGAAGACCAGAAAAGCTCTTCGAGAGTTCAAACGATTGCGGAGAGAAGACCCAGCAGCAGATGATCGACCATACTTTGAGCAAAGAAAAACATATGAAAAGATTATTAGCAGAGAAAGAAAATGCATACAAAAGAAATGTAGGGCAGAGCTCAACAAAATATTATGATTCCAAGTTCTTTTGGAAAAAAATTAAGCGCTTTTCATCTAAAAGTAAGAAAACTGGCAATATTACAGAGGAAGAATGGCTGCAGCACTTCAAGGGGGTTTTTGGAGTTGGAGATCAAATTACTCCTGACGAAGAACTTATTGAGTTTAATACTGTAAATGGGGAACATGATGTTGATCCAGATGATAATTTATTGAATAGGAAAATAACTGAACAAGAAATACAACACTCTATAGATCATCTGAAACATAATAAAGCAGCAGGTCCATATGGCATTATACCCGAAATTTTTAAAAATTCTAAAGAAAAAATTGTTCCTTTTTATTCCATCTTTTCAATGCTGTATTTGCATCAGGCCAGTACCCTGAGGCATGGACCGAATCAATTATTCACCTTTTGCATAAAAAAGGCAGTATACACAAACCAGACAACTACAGGGGTATTTCACTTTTGAATATATGCGGCAAGGTGTACAGCTATATCATCAACAGGAGACTGTCTAAATGGGTAGAAAATAAAAATTTATTAGGGGAAATTCAAGCTGGTTTTAGAACAGACCATTCTACAATAGACCATATTTTTACGTTGTTCTGTATGATTCAGAAACATTTACTACTGAGGAAAAAGTTATATGTAGCTTTTATTGACTTTCGTAAGGCTTTCGATTTTAGTTCACATAGTAAACTCTGGCCCATACTACACAAATCTGGAATAAGAGGTAAGATACTACTGACCATTATGAGTATGTATAAAACCGTGAAAGCCCGGGTTAGATGTGGAGGTAGGGTTTCTGATGCTTTCTTCTGTCAGAAGGGTTTGAAGCAAGGTGAAATTACAAGTCCTCTACTTTTTTCTGTATTCATAAATGAACTTGCTAGTTGCGTTATAGAAAACGGGCGCCATGGCATACAACTGAATCCAGGCATGACTGAATTGTTTATTATGCTTTTTGCAGATGATATTGTACTTCTGTCAGACACTGTCATTGGCTTACAAACTCAGCTTAATACTCTTGCTACTAAGGCACTTGAATTAGATTTACAGGTCAATCTGGAAAAATCTAATATAGTTATTTTTAGAAATGGTGGTTACATTTCTCCGCATGAAACATGGACATACAATGGTTGTAAAATTGAAATTGTGAATTGTTATAAAAATTTGGGTCTGGTTTTCAGCACCAGGCTATCCTTTTCAAAAGCTGTTGGTGAGATGTCAGTTAAAGCAAGGAAAGGGGTCATTGACATTTTTAGAACCCTCTGGAAACTAGGTGATTTTTCAGTTGATATTTGTCTTAGATTATTTGATTCACAGATAAGACCTATTCTTTTGTATGGTTCTGAAATCTGGGGCATGACTTACTTTTCTATATCGGAGAAAGTACACACGTTTGCCTTAAAAAAGCTGTTAAAGGTCAGCCCCAGAACACCAAATGATATAGTTTATGGTGAAACTGGGCAATACCCCCTCTATATATTTTCTTTTATGTCATGCATAAAATATTGGCTACATCTTACAAGAATGAATCAGGCCAGACTCCCTCGTCAGTCCTATATTATGCTTCTAACATTATGTGATCAAGGGTGGATGTGCTGGGCATCACATGTGCGCGACACGTTGTATAAATTTGGATTTGGGTTTGTTTGGGAAAACCAAGGTGTGCAAAATATAAGGGGATTCTTATCTACATTCAAGCAGAGACTGATTGATTGTCACAGTCAAAATTGGCACGTGCATATTCAAGAAAGCAGTAGGTTTGCAGTTTATCGGAATTTTAAATCCTCTATATCACTGGAATCGTATTTCACCGTTATCACTAACAAACACATCAGAGATGTGCTCATCCGATTTAGAATCGGTGCACTGAAATACGTACACATAAAATGCGATATGCTACTTTCAATCCGGGTGATCTGAAATGCCCCCTATGCAATTCTTGTCTTGAAGATGAAGTACACACTTTATTTTACTGTAAATCTCTGAATGATTTGCGACAAAAATACATCCCATCTCGTTATAGGCAATACCCTTCAGAAAAAACATTGAAACTTATGATGCAAGATGACAAAAGCCTTCATGACTTAGGACGATTCATATATCATTCCAACAAAAGGCGTTCTGCTTTAGAATGATGGCTGTATCAAAATGATTAACGTATTTCTCAAGTTGTTTCAGTGTCTTATGCTACTCTGTGTACAATTTGTGCCCTAATTATCAATTCTCTAATCAACTTTTGTTATTCATTCATTTATTTATTTTGTTACTAAATTTATGTTTAGTCTAAAATGTTGCAAACATTCTAATCACTCACTCACTCACTCAGTCCCATGT
This sequence comes from Stramonita haemastoma, assembly GCA_030674155.1. Classification (NCBI taxonomy): domain Eukaryota; kingdom Metazoa; phylum Mollusca; class Gastropoda; order Neogastropoda; family Muricidae; genus Stramonita; species Stramonita haemastoma. The sequence goes on along the minus strand of CM060333.1, from coordinate 6,105,358 downwards.
CCCAAAGGACGTAGGGGGGACATGAGAGAAGACGCAACGGAGATCTTTTTCCATGCTTCACGATCCTGTGTGGCTAGTAGGAGGTGTTGCAGGGGTTGGGCGGTCCAGTCTTTGATGTTGTCAACCCATGATTTCTTTTGCGGCCTCTTCTTCTCTTGCCCTCGACTGTTCCTTGCAGGATGGTTTTTGCTAAGATGTTGTGTCTTGTGGTGTGACCAAACCACATCAGCTTTCTCCTCTTTATGGTGGAGAGCAAAGGCTCTTGGGGGCCCACACGCTTTTTGATTTCTTCTTTCACATAGTTATTGGTCTTGTGTTCTTTGTATGATATTTTGAGGAGTCTTCTGTGGCACTTGTTCTCGAATGCTTGGATTCTCCTCTCTAACTCTGCTGTCAGAGTCCATGATTCACAGCCATATAGGAGGATAGATATCACGAGGGATTTGTAAAGGTGGTATTTGGTGCAGAAGCTGATGTTGTTGCTTCTGATGATCTTCTCGAGTCTGACTAGAGCAAATGTTGCTGTTGCAATGTGAGCTTTCACTTCATTGTTTGATGTGCCATCTTTTGTTAGGATGGAGCCTAAGTATTTGAATTGGCTCACCTCTTCTAGTATTTCTCCATTCATCTTTATTTCCGTGATGTCATTACTCGCGCTGTTGACCATGATCTTTTATTTCTCTGTACTGACCTCCATGCCGTATGCGCTCGCTCGATCTGTTAAATTGTCTGTGAGGATTTGCAGTTCTTGTTTGCTGCTGCCCATGAGGTCAATGTCATCTGCAAATCTGAGGTTGCAAAGGGGTCTTCCACCAATGGAGATGGAAGTGTGGTGGTTTTGCAGTGTCTCTGTCATGATGTTTTCGAGGAAGAGGTTGAAGAGTACATGTGACAGAAGGCAGCCCTGGCGAACCCCAACCGTGGTCTTGAAGAACTCGCCCACGTGATTGTTCATGAAAACTGCACTTTTGCGTTCTCGTACAGAGCCTTGATAACTTCAATTAGGCAGCTGTCAATGTTGAAGTGCCTGAGTACTTGCCAGAGGCCGTCATGCCATACCCTGTCAAAGGTCTTTTTGAAGTCTATGAAATTGTGGTACAAGTCTTTTTGGTGTTGGAGATGCTTCTCTATCAGAATTCTCAGATGAAAATTTGTTCCATTTTGCTGCGTTTTGATCTAAAGCCCGCTTGTTCTTCTGCCAGGAGTTTTTCCGCTTGGTTTTTCAGTCTGTTGAGGACTACCTGCAGCATGATCTTGCCAGGATGACTTATGAGACTGATGGTTCTGTAGTTCTGGCATTGTTGAGGTTTCCTTTCTTTGGCAGGGGTATTACAAGAGACTGTGTCCATTCTTTTGGCCATTCTTTGGTGTCGTGGATCTTCTGACAAAGTTCTGTGAATCGCCTTGCTGTTTCATTCCCTCCATTTTTTATGAGTTCAGCTGGGATGTTATCATTCCAGGGGACTTCCCCTTCTTCAATTGTTTAATAGCTGCATCTACTTCCACCTTAGTATTGGTGGGTCTTTATCTTGGTGTTCAGGGGGTTTGTCAGAAACTATGTTGGTATCTGGGCGTAGTGGGTAGTTATACAATCCCTCACAGTATTCTAATCAGATGTATGCTAATACCACAAGTGAATTTATAATCGTTGTGCTTGGAAGTGTTTTCAGGTGCATTCTTGGAAAGGATTGAGAACGAAATTAATGTGAGGGGGGGGGGGGGGGGGGGGGATAGCGAGTGTGTGAAATTGTAATGGGTCCGGTGGCCTACATAAAATCGTTCAGAGTTCAGAGTTCATTCTCTCTCTCTCTCTCTCTCTCTCCTCTCTCTCTCTCTCTCTCTCTCTCTCTCTCTCTCTCTCTCTCTCTCTCCTCTCTCTCTTCTCTCCTCTCTCTCTCTCTGGGGGGGGGGGGGGGGGAGAGACGGATAGCCTAGTGGTTAGAACATTGCGCTGACAATTTGACGACCCAGGTTCGAGTCCGGTCGAGGAGATTTTTCTCCTGGAGTTAACTAACAACAGTGCTGACTCCACTCTCCCCAAAAGTCCTTCGGATGAGACTTTAAACCGAGGCCCCGTGTGCAAACGCACGCAGAACATCTTGCGCACACGTTAAATCCTGTTCTGCTTTTCGTAAGAGTAGGCCATCGTGTGCCGGTGGGAACAGATGACATTTACAAAACTGCATACACACGGGGACTGGATGTAAAAAAAAGCACAAGAGTGCTTATTCCATTATCCTCGATATAAAAGAATCAATCAATCAATCTCTCTCTCTCTCCCATACCTTGTTACATAAGATGTATGTATTTATTTTATTTTATTTTTATTTATTTTATACCATTTTATGTAACAGCAAAGTACAGCACCACCCATTATTATTTTTTCTCTTTTTTCTGTCTCCAAATGTATTTGTTTCTCTATCAAAGTGGCTTTTTTACAAAAAAATTAGCCAGGGACAACCCTCTTGTTGCCTTGGGTGTGACAAATGATGATGTGTAACACACGGGACCTCGTTTTATCGTTTCATCCAAAAGACTAGCGCACCCACACCACCACTCATGATCTAATTATGGAAAAGCTTTGGGCCCAAATGGGATTTAAACCACCGCACACTTCCGACCCGCACTTATTGCATTCTAGGCAGGTGCATTACTTCTAGACCACGGATCCACTAGTGATTAGTATGTATGTATGTATGTATGTATGTATGTATGATGATGGATTGGATGGATGGATGGAGATGGATGGATGGATGGATGGATGGATGGATGGATGGATGGATGGATGGACCCATCCACCCATCTATCTATCTCTCTATCTGTCTGCTGCTGTCCATCTATCTATCTATCTAATCTATCTATCTATCTATCTATCTATCTATCTATCTATCTATCTATCTATCTATCTATCTATCTATCGTTGTCTCTTTCAGTGTGTATATCCAACTGTTATGATTTTTTTGCTTGGTTTAATATTCTCATTCAGTCCATTTCTTTCCACGAAGGATATATAGATTTTGTGCTTACTATGTAGGCTTAGCAGTCTTGAAATGAAATCCATTTGTTCCTTTCTTCCTGCGTTCTCTTGCTTTAAATTTATGTTTTATTTTTGTTCATCTCTTAAGACTTACTTTTAATCTTCTTTTTCTTTTTTCTAAGTCCAATCTTTCATCTTCTCCTTTCTTCGTCTCTTTGCTCTATTTTCATGGAGTTTTCTTTTGTTGATAATCTTTAAATTTCAACTGCTTTTTCTTTTGGTTGGTTTGGATGGTTGTTTGTTTCTCTGTTTGACATTCTCTGTTCGCTTGATGGAGTTGTGCGGTGCGTGTTGTCAACATTTGTTGGTTGTTGTTTTCTCTTTTTTTGAACAACTCAACGCTAGACTGCCTCTCATATTGTTCGTGATGAGTTTTCATTTTGCTTTGTTACAAAGAAAAAAATTAATTGTAGAACACAGTAGTCCGTGTGTGTGTGTGTGTGCGCGCGCGCGCGCGCGCGCGCGCGTGTGTGTGTGTGTGTGTGTGTGTGTGTGTGTGTGTATGTGTGTGTGTGTCGTGTGTGTGTGTCGTGTGTGTTTGTGTGTATGTTTGTGTGTGTGATTGTGTGTGTGTCTGTGTGCCTTGTGTGTGTGGTGTGTGTGTGTGTGTGTGTGTGTGTGTGTGTGTGTGTGTGTGTGTGTGTGTGTGTGTGTGTAAGTGTGTGTGTGTGTGTCTTTGGGTATGTGTATATGTCTGTGTGCGCGTCTGTGTGTGCACACACGTGTGTGTGTATGCATGTGTGAATATGTGTGCGTGCTTGCGTGCATGAGTATGTGCGTTTAAGTGTGTGCGTATGTTTGTATGTGTATATGTGTGCGCTTGCTTGCACCTAATCAGGCATGAAAGCTGTCGCGTCAGAGTATAGAGCAGTGTGATCTAACCAACCAAACTAACATCGTATAAACACACACGGGGGGACTACACGAGTCCCGCGCAGCGCTTGCCATAGACAACCCTACGCGAAACAACAACACACCCCCCCCCCCCCACAACACACACACACACACACACCTTACGCGTACACTAACACACAAACATACACACACATACACACACACGCGCGCGCACACACACACACACACATACACACAAACACACACACACTCATCTCTCATCTGTCTGTCTGACTGTCTGTCGTCTCTCCACTCTCTCTCTCCACTCTCCCCAAAAGTCCTCGTGAGACTGAAACCGAGCCCGTGGCGAACGCACGCAAACATCTAGCGCACACTTAAATCCTGATCCGCTTTCGTACAGAGTAGCCATCGTGTGCCGTGAACAATGACAAAATTTACAAAAACTGCATACACACGGGACCGGATGAAAAAAAAGCACATATTGCTTATCTGTATCCTCGATATAAAAGAATAACATAAATAAATAAAATCCATCTCTCTCCTCTCTGTCTCCCTCTCTCTCTCCTCTCTACTCCTCAACTCTCTCTCCTCTCTCTCTCATCTCTCTCATCACTCTCTCTCATCCTCCTCTCTCATCTCTCTCTCTCTCTCTTCTCTCTCTCTCTCTCTCTCTCTCTCCTTCTCTCTCTCTCTCTCTCCTCCCTCTCCTCTCTCTCTCCTCTCTCTCTCTCTCTCTCCCCTGGCTCCTTCTATCTATCAATAGAATTTAATCTATATTTCTCTCTATATATACCTATCCATCCATCCAGCCAGCCGTCCAGCCGTCCACCCATCTATCCATCTCTCTATCTCTCTATCTCTCTATCTCTCTCTCTATCTATCTATCTATCATCTAATTATCCATACATTTATCTGTCTGTCTATTTGTCAGTCTGTCTGTCTGTCTGTATGTCTATCTGTCTATCTATTTATCTGTTTGTTTGTTTATTTATGTATCTGTGTATCTTCCCTTATTCAATTATTCCTTTCATTTCATTCTGTTTCTTTCTCTCATCTCTCTAAAGTCACACCCTCCATTTCCTTTCTTTTTTTTCTTTTTCTTCTTCTTCTATAAGACCTTGACCTACTCTCTTTCCTGTATTTTCCTGGTTTTCTTGGATTCCCTCTTCTCTGTTGTCAGACATTGTTATCGCTGTGAACAAGTGCGTTTTTGTGTCAAGTCTGTCATGTCAAGGTTTGGTCGCAACAGCTGTAAAGCAAATTGCTGTTCGTGATGTTCGTGACGAACTTTTGTGTTGCTCTTGTTGCGAAGCACTAATTGAACTTGGGGAGAGGGAAACGACGCACGCATATAAACATAGCTGATAAAACATCCTCTTTTGATAACAACAACGACGACACTGTTTGCACGCGCACACTGACCCACCGTAGCCCTGCGTGTGTGTGTGTGTGTGTGTGTGTGTGTGTGTGTGTGTGTGTGTGTGTGTGTGTGTGTGTGTGTGTGTGTGTGTGTGTATGTGTATGTGTGTGTATGTGTCTGTGTGTGTGTGTTGTTGTTGTCTTCAATTTAACGTCTGTTCACTCTAAGTGATATTAGACGAGAAAAGTGGAAAGTGTAATGAAATTTATTGAAGTGAGTGGAAGGGGTGGAAAGAGAAAACGTCATAAGATCGCATTAATGGTGGTATTTTTGTACGCTTTAGAAAAAAAATATTTTAAAAAGTGATAACAATAATACTCTTAAAAACAGGAGCAAAATTTAAACTCAACAAAGTAGGAACATTTAACAATAATAATACAACTACAATAAATATTCAAGTGGGCTGTGGCTAACTTTGAATTATCAAAAACATTGTCCAGAGACTGCTCAGAAAATGCAGGCAGAAATGGTTGTGTGTGTGTGTGTGTGTGTGTGTGTGTGTGTGTGTGTGTGTGTGTGTGTGTGTGTGTGTGTGTGTGTATGTGTGTGTGTGTGTGTGTGTGTGTGTGTGTGTGTGTGTGTGTGTGTGTGTGTGAGTCGAGTGCGTGTGTCTCTGTCTGTGTCTGTGTGTGCTTGTGTGTATTGTATGCATCTATCCATGCATCATGTAGTTCTTTTTATTGAATCGACA
>CM060333.1:6091855-6096855 GCA_030674155.1 Stramonita haemastoma | reverse complement strand
CAGTGAACACCAGAGAATAATAGATGACAACATCACCACTTTGTACGACTGGTGTAGGTCACTTCAAGAAGAAAATAACACACTGAGGTCCGATATTGCCAGACTAACAGACCACGTCAGAAGTCAGCCCATGAGCTCAGAGCAGTCACAGGCAGGACCAGCTACAGTCTCGCAGGAAGACCTTTCTGAAATCCTGAAATGGTGTCAGTCAATTCAAGCTGATAATGATGCCTTAAAAGAAGATGTCAAATATCTCTCATCTACATGTGAAACACTAGAAAACCAGTGTGGGAGACTGCTTGACTGGAACACTCACATTGATGACAAAAGTGCCACCATGGACAAAAAGCTTGAAAAACTGGAAGCAAGTTCACGAGCTTCTAACATCAAGTTCTTCAATGTGTTTGAGGGCAACAGCAAGAATGAAGGAGACTGTGTCCGACAAGTAGTGCAGCTGCTGAACCGCTTCTACCCCAGCAAGGTATGGACCACCGATGATGTGGAGACAGCCAGACGGGTGGGCCCGAGAAAGAACAGCTCTCACGCCAGACCTCTCATTGCCACAATGCATAGGTGGCGAGACAAGATGTTCGTGTTAAGAGACCGAGAGAGCAGGAAGGAGATGGCTGACGCCCTCAACATCCATGTGGCCACAGACTTGACAGACAACCAGTATGACATCCTCAGGGAAGAAAAGATGGCAGGTAGAAAGGCATTTTTCTACAATGGCCGCCTGCATTGCCACAGAGAGAACAGGTCGCATTGGTCTACCAACCACAGTTACAGAAAACAGAGAGAAAGAGAAGAGGAAAGACATCTGTCTAAAGACAGACAGCGGGACAGGAACCACAGGGAAGACAAACGAAATAAACATCACCACGAAGACAGACAGGAGGACAGAAACCACAGTGAAGAAATGCAAGACAGATACCACTATGAAGACAGACGGCAAGACAAAAACAACAGGGAAGACAAACAAGATCACTATAAAGACAGACAGCAGGTCAGATCCTACAGTGAAGAAAAACGGAGCCGATATCTTTATGAAGACAGACAGCAGGACAGAAACCACAGTGGTGACAAACAGAACAGGTATCTTTATGAAGACAGACAACAGGACGGCTTATTTCAAGAACACGGGACAGGAACAACAGCAGGAAAGACATAATCATGCTAATAGACAACCACAGTACCAACAGGAATGCATGGAAAGTGAAGCTCCTCATGAAGATGAAGAACACTATGGATGCGACATAGAATGGCAACAGAACAACCATTTACCTGATGCTGTACCTGGCCACAGGGACAGAGGGTCAGAAGAGCCAAGGAAGCAGTCCTTGGATCAGAAAGACGATGAAAAGAACGCCTACAGGAAGGAACAACAGGGGCAGAGTAAGACGAAGGTGCATACCTCTACTTGGGAACAAACAGCAGAAAGTCACGTGCAAACATCCCATGAAGATGCCAGATCAACAAGATGGAACTATGGTTCGAATCCTAGGTGGAACCAAATATCAGACATGTCATCCTCAAAGGAGGCTGGCAACGACTCACAAAACCAAATTAAACGAAATGTTGTCAGTCTTTCCAACTTATACAGTATGAATGAATTTCCCCCCCTGAACAGAGAGTCACCAGCGAGGACAGCTCCTCAGAAGGCTACAGGACAGAGGTCGACTCCCCATCTGTCAGTTCTGCATTCTCCAGGGACATGGGTACCCCAAGCCGGCAACTCGGAAACGATGGTGCCAGGTGATGAAATGACAAGCTCATGCACACGACTTTCCTGCGGAGTGCGTGAAGGGATGAGTGTGCCAGAAAATACAGCCAATGTTTCTGCTCAAGAGGGAGAACACAGTGACGCACAAGGTAATATGGCAACCACCTTTACCCAAGAGACAGGATGTGATGATCTAAATATCACACACAGCAATGTATACCAACCATTAACGGAAGATGAAATGATGGCGCCTGTGCTGACTCCGCCCACTCCAGAGGTACAGCACGACGACAGCCAGACTCTTGTCAAACAAGTTCTGGACCCATGGGAGTCTGCAGAGGATGGACAAAGCAGCATGCCCTCATCACCGGACAGACAGAAAGAAGACAGCCTCCTCCATGACCAGACAAGCAAAGACGCAAGCCTGACCATTGAAAATGAAGTGACAACAGCCACTCCTGTACACCGGCCTGTGACCCGCAGCAAGGCAAGGTGTAAGCAAATGCACCTGACGGATTCTTTCCTCAGCTCAGGGTCTCGTTCCTCCAGAACAGGAACAAAGGCCCAGTCACCTGCTGCCAGTAGTCCCAAATAGGGACTCGTCCCTGCCCATGTCTGCCAGGAGATTAGAAATGAATTGTCACACAATTTAAGATTCCTGACATACAATGTAGAAGGACTTAGTGCAATCTATCATGCAGATTTAAGATCGTATATATCCAAATTTGATATAATTGTACTGACAGAAACATTCACTACAGATTTCCCTTCACATCTTTTCCCAATGCACAATGTATATATTTCAAATGCTGTCAAAGTCTCAAATGCACCCACATCTCGGCTGTGTGGGGGAGTAGCTTTGCTAGTTAGGAAACACATTGCTCCTCTTATTCCCCAGGTTCATCTAGAATATGACAACTGTATTGTGCTGACACTGGCTAAAGCACTTACAGGTCTGGACAGGGACTGTGTTTTAATTGGCATATCTTTACCTCCACAGTACAGCCCATATTATACTGAAACAGACATTTATAATGGTGTTTCTCTTTTGGAAAATATTATCTTAGATATCCTACAAGACATAGGAAATATGCCCATAATAATTATGGGGGACCTGAACGCAAGGACTGCCAATGCTAATGCTCATGAAGACGAACTGCCCTGTGATTATGATGGCGATGTTTACCATGCTGTTGACTCATATCAGCAGGCTTCAGCTGATGGGGTTTCAAATGATTTTGGAAAGTATTTGCTGAATGTTTGTGAGCAATTTAGTCTGGTTCTTTTGAATGGTCTGGTGAGTCATAAATTTGATTCTAGTAGTACGTAAGTTTCATATAATGGCTGCAGTGTAATAGATTATTTTATAATGTCAAGATGTATCTCTGAGATGGCTACAGAGTTGACAGTTGGTGAGAGAATAGAGTCAAAACATATGCCTTTGGAGCTAACACTGAAGTGTAAAAATGCAAATACCAACATTACCTATTGGCCCAGAAAGATGTCCATACAAAAATATAGATGGGACCATCAAAAGTCAAGGAGTATGCTAACATGTTTAAAACTGACTGTATTTCTAAAAAACTTAAAGAAGCATACGATATAATTGATTTAGACATAGAAGTAGCAATCAAACAACTTTATGAGATTATTAGTTTAGCAGTAACCCCTATGCTAAAGACAGTTGTATTTGGTAAATTTGATAACAATCCGTGGTTTGATCTTGAATGCAGGGAGAAAAGGAGGTCAGTGAGATGTGCTCTTAGAAATTATAGGAAACATACTAAAGATGATAATGCTTCAAAAGATGATATAGAGACCCTGAGAGTTAAGTACACAGATCTCAGGAAAGAGTACAAGTTTCTGCTAAAAGAAAAGAAAATTGGGTACAAAAGACAAACAATGAAAGTGTTAGAAGACTCTTCAAGTGATCCTCAGAGATTCTGGAACACAGTAAGGAAACACATTGGCAGACCTGTATGCCAAAGTAGCATTTCTTCTGAAGAGTAGTATAATCATTTTTCTACTGTGTTTAACCAAAGTGATCCCAGATCGGACACAAATGAGACATTTAACTGTTCCTACTCCTCTGATACTTCAGCCACCTTACAAGTAGATATTACAATACTTGAGCAAGAAATTACACACCAAGAAGTAGTACAGTCTATATCCAAATTAAAAAACAATAAAGCTGCAGGTCCAGATGGATTCTCTGGGGAATTCTATAAATATGCAGGCCCAGAGGTAGCATTATTTCTAACTAAATATTTCAATAAGTTGTTTACATCTGGAAGTTTTCCACTTCAATGGTCAGAAGCAGTCATTCAGCCAATACATAAGAAAGGTGACATCAATTCTCCTGATAATTATAGAGGCATCTCCTTACTAAATGTATGTGGAAAACTTTATAGTTACATTCTCAATAAGCGTTTATCTATATGGTTAGAAGAAAACAGAGGACTAAATGAAGCACAAGCAGGATTTAGACGTAGTTATAGCACAGTCGACCATATATTTACTCTTTTGTCATTAATTCAGAAACAGTTTGCTAACCATGGAAAGTTGTACTGCGCCTTTATAGACTTTAAGAAGGCCTTCGATTTGCTTGATAGGCATTGCTGTCTGTACTTAGAAAAAATGGTGTCAAAGGAAAAATGTACAGGGCTCTGCAAAGTATGTACAACATTGTAAAAGCAAGGGTAAGTGTGGGAGGTGAATTAACTGATATTTTCATGTGTCCTGGAGGACTGAGGCAGGGAGATATTTGTAGCCCTGTTTTATTCTCTCTTTATATAAATGAGTTAGCGGTTGAACTTGTTCAGAGAGGAAAACATGGTATATCTTTAACCCCAGACCAAATGCAGATACTGATACTACTCTTTGCAGATGATGTAATACTGTTATCATACACTAAAGTTGGTCTGCAAACGCAATTAAATATATTAAGTGACACAGCAAAAAAGTTAGGATTGTTAGTGAATATGGAGAAATCAAAAGTAGTCGTATTTCGAAAAGGTGGCCACCTTGCTGTACGAGAAAAGTGGGTCTATAATGGAAGCAATCTCGAAGTGGTAAACCAGTACAAATACCTAGGAGTTATTTTTTCTACAGGTTTGTCTTTTTCTTATGCATTGCAGGACATGGCTAGTAGGGCAAAAAAGGGTGTAATTGGTATTTTACGTTTGTTGTGGTCTCTCGGTAATCAGTCCCCTAAAATATTTTTCAAACTCTTTGACTGTCAGATTCAGCCAATTTTAACGTATGGTTCTGAGGTATGGGA
>CM060333.1:6076855-6081855 GCA_030674155.1 Stramonita haemastoma | reverse complement strand
ACTGATATCTAGAAAAGAAAAGAAAAACAGAGTAAAATTATTGTTGTAAAATAAAAATGATCCATTGAAACAAGCATGCAAGCAAAATCTTTGTGCAAATATGCTAAAAGAATGCAGATCTATATATCTGTGTATCTGTCTGTTCGTGCGTGCGTGCATGCATGCGTGTATTTGTGCGTGCCTCCTGTGTGAGTACAGGCGTACTTCCTTTAATGAAACGTTTTTCCACATTATGTGATATTAGTATGTGTGTGTGTTTGTTTGTGTGTGTGCGTGTGTGTGTGTATGTGTGTTGTGCGTGCGTGCGTGCGTGCGTGTGTTGTGTGTGTGTGTGTGTGTGTGTGTGTGTGTGTGTGTGTGTGTGTGTGTGTGTGTGTGTGTGTGTGTGTTGTTGTGTGTAGGCGCGCGTGTTTGTGCTTGCGTGCATGTGTGTATGTGGTTTTGATTGTGAACACTCATGCCTACGCGTACATGTGCATGGGTGTGTACCTGCCCTCCTGAGTGTATAAACTATGCAAAGGAGTGTGGACACCTCTGCTTTTCTCGGCTTTTTCATTTTGAAATAATTTTCGGGGCCCATGTCAGTGTTTTTTGTTTCGAAAGCAGGGCCATAATCAATTTTGTATAAATTTGCTGAAAAGGTTAAAGTGATAAACTTGCGAGTGGCTTTTGTTACCCGCTGATAGCAAAACAATAGAACGAGGAATAAAGAGAACACCATAAACTGATATTTTATAGAAAGATAAAACAAATGTACATGATTGGAAACAAACCTGAAAGAAACAAGACTGATTTACAACAAAGTCATGTAAAAGAAGACAAGACAATGAAATCTTAGCAATAATAAAACAACATACATGGAAAAAAGTTTTAAATGAACAATTTTGAATAACATAAAGGAGAATACACTAGATTCAGAAACTTAATAAAGACAAAGGTGTCTGTTTGCTGTAAAATTGCCATATATTCTTTTTACCGTCTTTGGTTTGTTTTTTAAAATTTTGTTTTGATTGGCAGGGGATTTTTTAGGATTTTTTTTAATGGTTTGTTTGTTTGCTTGTTTGTTTTTTGCTTTATGCGCTGCTCTTTGCACACAATTGAATTGGTAATTTATCCCGAAGGAAGCGTTAAAGAATTTGGCTCGATTTGCTTAATTCAAATCCATTCCAAGAAAACGAACAAAAAACATCAAAATTGAGTTCTAATTTTCATTCCCGAAAAAAAATAAACAGAACTCACGATACTGCATTAACATTTTTGCTGGAAGTTAATCATTTTAGGGTCAAAAAGACAGGTAAAAAAAACCCTACCAAATAAAGAAAAATACAAATAAAGAGAAACAAGCAGAAAAACAAACAAATGAATATAAAAACAAAAACCACGTGAATTTGTCAAAAAGTAGTCCCAAGACAAAAGTCAGATGTCCAAATCTTGAAAATAGAAGAAGAAGAAGAAGAAGAAGAAGAAGAAGAAGAAGAAGAAGAACAAGAACAAGAACAAGAAGAACAAGAACAAGAACAAGACGGTTACGATGACGATGATGTTGATGTTGATGATGATGATGATGATGAAGTTGTTGATGATGATGATGATGTGATGATGATGATGATGATGATGATGATGATGATGATGATGATGATGATGTGTCGTGTGTGTCTGTGTGTCTGTGTGTCTGTGTGCGTTTGTGTGTGTGCGTTGTGTGTGTGTGTGTGTGTGTGTGTATGTACTTTTCAATGGGAGGCTTAGTCATGAGAAAGGCCCAGACTTGTGCCACTCAGGTCAACATACAGAACATCTTGCGCACACGTTTAAACCCCTTCCACTGTTTAAAAGAGTAGGCCTTTGTGTGCCAGTGGGAACGGATGACAACATTTACAAAACTGCATATACACGGCGACTTGATGTAAAAAAAAAATGCACACGTGTGCTTATTCCATTATCCTCGAAATAAAAGAATAGAAATATGAATACAGATAAATAGATGACCTTCACAGTGACTTGCAAAATTTCTATTGCTTCGTTAATTAAGTTAAAGGTAGGGTAAAGGTGCGCATACCCTATAAGGTCGTAGGGGAGCGAGGCGTCAGAGACCTCAGCTTCTCTAGGGGCCAGCATATTGAGGGGCGCCCATCTCCTCTCCTCGCTATTTTACCTTCCCTGACCTAAGAGGGCAGGTACCCATTGACAGCTGGGTGAACTGAGGGAACTGTACTGTAACCAAGGCGCGCAAACGGTCACTCATCCAGCTGGTAACCACACTCGACGCTGCTTAATTTGACTGGGGGAAAGCGAGCGCTCTGACCACTGAGCTATCCCGTCCCCGCTTCTTTACTGTGGTCCAATTTGTACCACTGACCATGCTTGTAGTCCTGAGTTTTGCGACCGATTTGAGGGCGAGTCCGTTACAAAGTGGTCAGATTGTTTGCCTTACGTTCCTCGGTTAGAGCTCTAAGGTTCACCAAAGTTTACATTTTGCATATGCGACATTTTAACCCACCATTATGGGCGCGTAGTCTAACTTTAAGGGATGGTGTCTAAACACGACTCCTGGGCGCATGCATTTTTTTTCCTTCTTTTCCTTTTGTCTTTTGCTATTTATTCCTACGGAAATAGTCTACTCTTCCGAAAGACGGAACAGGGCTTTGTTTTAATCTGTACACAAGATGTTATGCGTGTGTTCACACTCCGAGCTTCGAATTATAGTCTCATCTGATGGACTTTTTTTAAAAAATTTATTTTATTTTATTTTATACCACTTTATATCACAGCAGATTTCTCTGGGTGAAATTCGGGCTGTTCTCCCCGGGGAGAGCGCGTTGCCACAAGTGCAGCGCCTATCATTATTTTGTTTTTTTTCTAGGAGTGGAGTAAGTATTGATGTTAGCGCTAGGGTACAATTCCCTAAAACGGGCACCTCCCTGAAGGCTGCACTCTGGGCTCTCAGATCACCAACGTCACGCTCTAACCACTAGGCTACCCCTCTCCGCCCCCACCCCCACCCTCACTTAAGATAGAAAGATAAAGTAGTAAAATTCACACCGCAATAAAGTGCATTATATTGTCACTGTTTTAGCACGGTTGTTAAATATATATATTTTAAAAAGACCAAAAAAACAGGATTTATCCTAAGGAAATCTATATCACAATCAAAACATGAAAATTCATTTCAGAAAAAACAACAACAAATTTAATCAATATAATCTTGTTTGGATATTGAAAAAAAAATGAATGCAATCTTAAAGCATTGTTTAATTGTAATCTCTTCCATTTTTTTGGTTAAATATAATTGAGATTTGAAATTGACAAAACGATTTTGTAATACAACATTGCTCCTTTTTTTAAATACATTTTTTGTTATTTTACAACGATTTAAGATTTATAGATTTTGATCAACTTTATTGTGTAGCGACATTGGCCGTAAGCTATTGGATATTTTACATGTTTATTTGAGCAGAAATGGGGAAAACGCTAAACTCCCAGAATTGGGATGTAAGCCGCCATGCGTCAATATGATCACTGAAGAAATTTTCTTTCTATTTTTTCTCCTTTCTCCCTTTCCTTTTTTCTCCCCTTTCCATCATTTCTTCTATTGTTATTTCTTTCTTATGGTTACTTTCATTATTTCCCTTTTTATTATGTGGATTTCCTCTTTTATACCTTTTTTTTTTCTTCCGTCCTTTCTTAATATGTTTTTTTTTTGTTCTGTTTATCCTTCTTTACATTTGTTTTATATCTTTTTCTACAGCTTTTTTTCTTTCTAGGTTTATACTTATACTGTTTATTTTCTGCTCTGCTTATAACTGTCTTGAGTGCTTATATATATGTGTGTTATATATGTTGTGTATATATATATATATATATTATATATATATATATATATATATATATATATATATACACGCATATATGTGTGTCTTTGTGTCTGTGTGTGCATGTGTCGTGTGTGCATGTGTGTGTGTGTGCATGTTGTGTGTGTGTGTACATGTGTGTTGTGTGTGTGTGTGTGTGTGTTGTGTGTGTGTGTGTTGTGTGTGACATTCCACCACATAATGAGTCGCATTGCACAAGAGGCCAATTTCTAGTTATTGGCATGTACTAACCTGCAATAAAAAACAACAACAAGATATTCAAAACAAAGCACAGATTGAAAATCAGACAATACTATGAAAAGTTATTATATTCTGCACATTAAAATGCTAGACTGCATGAAGTGACAAAAAGAGAAACGGAAAATGTTTGCATATAATACGTGGACAGAGGGGCGGGATAGCTCAGTGGTCAGAGCGCTTGCTTTTCCCCCAGTCAAGTTAAGCAGCGTTGAGCGCGGTTACCAGTTGGATGGGTGACCGTTTGCGCGCCTTGGCTCTAGTACAGTCCCCCTAGTTCACCCAGCTGTAAATGGGTAACTGTCCTCTTTAGGGTCAGGGAAGGTAAAGCAAGCGAGGGCGAGGAGATGGGCGCCATCCTCAATATGCTGGCCCCTAGAGAAGCTGAGGTCTCTGATGCCTCGCTCCCCTACGACCACGTAGGTTATGGACACCTTTACCTTTACCGTACCTTTACGTGGACAGAATATGGGCTTGGGTCTATTTAAATGCATTTTAAAAAAGTGGACACACGCTTACGCCTTGTCACTACAGTACAAGGCAGAATATTGGCCACAGCTACATAATCAATCAACATCTTGAGTGCAAGCCCTATCATTTTGTGGTGGAGCACACACACACACACACACACACACACACACACACACACACACACACACACGCACGCAGCACGCACGCACGCGCACACCACGCACCACGCACGCACGCACACAGCACGACACCACACCACACCACGCACCCACACACACACACACTCGCACACACACAATCCACGCGACACGCAGCACAATATGTGTATATATATACACATGTATAAATTATATATGCATATATATATACATATAGACATATAATATATAATATATATATACATATTGTATACATATTTATATA
>CM060333.1:6054355-6071855 GCA_030674155.1 Stramonita haemastoma | reverse complement strand
ACATACAAGATAAATAAAATAAAATAAATAAATAAAATAACAAAATAAAACAAAAATAAAGTTGTCACTGATGTGAACTCCAGGGAAAACATCCTTTGAACCTTGATGGCTCGATGGTTTCTCGACCGCGAGTGCTAACTCTCTGTTCACCAGAGTGTGTGTGTGTGTGTGTGTGTGTGTGTGTGTGTGTGTGTGTGTGTGTGTGTGTGTGTGTGTGTGTGTGTATGTGTATGTGCGTGTGCGTGTGTTTGTGGTGTGTGTGTGTGTGTGTGTGTGTGTGTGTGTGTGCGTGCGTGCGCTCCGGTGTGGTGTGTGTGTGTGTGTGTGTGTGTGTGTGTGTGCGTGCGCTCGGTGTGTATGTGTGTGTGTGTGTGTGTGCTTGTGTGTGTGGTGTGTGTGCTTGTGTGTGTGTTGTGTGTGTGTGTGTGTGTGTGTGTGTGTGCTTGTTGTGTGTGTATGTGTGTGTGTGTGTGTGCTTGTGTGTGTGTGTGTGTGTGTGTGTGTGTGTGTGTGTGTGTGTGTGTGTGTGTGTGTGTGTGTGTGTGTGTGTGTGGTGCATTGAAGCACTGGGTTACTAGGTCAGCCTCAGTTGAATTCCAGTAGCTGTTTTTGGTGATGAAGAGATGGATCAGTGCTGGAATCAGAGGAGTCCATCTTCAGGCTGCCTCCGGGAATCTGGCAAGATTGGGGAAGATTTTCATTTTTGTCTCTGTGCTTTCACAGTCATCTTCTTTCCAAACAACCTGTCCACACTGCAATCAATAATCATGACATGGGAGATTTAAGCAACAAATGATGACGACAGTGACAATGACTGAGATGACGACGACGACGAAAGTGACAATGACGATGACGGCGACGATGACGAACGACGACGACGACGATGATGATGATGACGTGACGACGACGATGACGACGACGATGATGACGATGACGAACGACGACGACGATGATGACGATGACGAACGACGACGACGACGATGATGATGATGACGAAGACGATGACGACGATGACGTTGACGATGATGATGATGATGACGGTCAAAAATTCTAATGAGGAAAAAAAAGAGGAGGAGGAAGAGGAGAAAGAAGAGGAGACGGATGCTGCTGCTGCTGCTTGTGGTGGTGGTGGTGGTGATGATGACGATGATGATGACGATGATGACGATGATGATGATGATGACGATGAGGAGGAGGAGGACGAGGAGGAGGAGGACGACGACGACGACGACGACTATAATGACGACGACAATAAAGCTGACAACGATGCCGATGTTGATAAATGTAATGACAATGAATGCCAACAGTGGCGACGAGAAGACTTTTTTCTGTGTCTGCCATGAGGGGTCAGCTAGCTCAGCTTAACCCTCAGTGAAAACTCAAACGTACCCACAGATACAGTATTCTGCAACACACTGAGTGGTTTTTTATATGAGTAGTACAACAATCAGATTTTAAATTTACAATACGAAATGTGTGGGGACGGGATAGCTCGGTGGTCAGAGCGCTCGCTTTCCCCCAGCCAATGTTAAGCAGCGTCGAGCGTGGTTGCCAGTTGGATGGGTGACCGTTTGCGTGCCTTGGCTACAGTACAGACCCCCCAGCTGTAAATGGGTACCTGCCCTCTTCAGGATCAGGGAAGGTACAGCAGTGAGGGAGAGGAGATGGGCGCCGCCCTAAACATGCTGGCCCCTAGAGAAGCTGAGGCCTCTGACGCCTCGCTCCCCTACGACCACCTAGGTTATGGGATACCTTTACCTTTAATACGAAATGTACGTCTCATTGGTATTTTGACTGATCAGAACTAAGAGTAAGACCCATGCATGTTTTCCCCATGACTTTCCACCCGCCACAGATTATCAGTTAACTACATTGACTGATGGCTTATGCTCTGTGACTTGAGAAAGCGACACATCCCCTCGCGTGTTGTACACACAAGACAGGTCCTCTATAATCATGCGCATGTTGCTGTACACTACCATTCTACTTAGCATCTCAATCAGTATTTTTTTAATGAACTTGCAAGATTTGAGGCGGGGTTTTATTTGTTCCATGGCTACAGCTCTGAGGTTTACCAATGGTCAGATTTTTGCATATGCAACTTTATTTTATTTTTTCAGACAATTCAGGTAGCAGGATTGCGTCTTTGGGGATTGAGAGTGGTACAATTATGAAGGTAGTAGGAACGCACGATCGTGATGTAGATGTAAACCATACCACAATTGTTTCACGTTCATATACAGCACTGTGTTCACAGAGGCCGTAGCAAGGCTGCATGTGTGGTGATAGCAACAAGACAGAAGGCTGAGGATTTGTTTTCTTTTCTGGGGTGGGGGAGGGGGTAGGGGAGGGGGGATGGAAGGGGACATAATGGCAGGAAGGTGCTAACTGTGTCACTGATTTCTACTCAGGCTGCCCTCCCTCCCTCTTTCTATCCCTCCCTCCCTCCCCCTTCCCTGTTCTTTGACACTGCACACAGGGCAGTCCCTTCCCGTTGGAAAGGATTTTTCCCTGGAGTTAACATCAGTGCTGACTCCACTATCCCCAAAATTCTTTCGGATGAGACTAATAACTGAGGCCCGTGAGCGAATGCACGCAGAACATCTTGCGCACACGTTAAATCTTGTTTCCGCTTTTCGTAAGAGTAGGCCAATGTGTGCCGGTGGGAACAGATGACAAAGTTGACAAAACTGCATACACACGAGGACTGGATGTAAAAAGCTCATAAGTGGTTATTCCATTATCCTCGGTAGAAAAGAATAAATAAATAAACTAAATAATAAATTAACAGAAGAGTGATTGAGGGAAGCGACGTGAGTGGACAGGGAATGACCATCAGAGGTCACTGGCCACAAGAGCTGTGACTTGTCCGACTGTGAGGTCAGTGCCCTGAAGAAACTGCTCTGTACTTTTACAAGGTGCCAATAGTTTGGTGTTTTCGTTGTTAATGTTATTCTTGTTGTTTTCGTTGGTGGTGGTGGTGGTGGTGGTGGTGGTGGTGGTGGTTGGTGGTGGTGGTTCTGTGGTTCCTAATGCTGTTGTTATCGTTGCTGTTTCAATTGTGACGATACCATTATCATTATCATCACCACCATCACCACTATCATCTTTGTCTTCTTTATCTTGCTCCTCCTCCTTCTCTTTCTACTTTCCCTTCTCCTCTTCATCCTTTTCTTCTAAATCTGTATTCTCTGTGTGTTCACAGACGTCGCCTTGGTTAAAGTACTCATTGGAATGCCTTTTTCTTAACTCTAGGGTACAATCCTCAAAAATGGGTGCCCCCACAGGCCTATTGTGGCTAGACCCAAATGCCGCCAGATTTCAAACACAACCCCTAACCACTAGGTACCCTGCTTCCACAACATTTCTTCTTCTTCTTCTTCTTCTTCTTCTTCTTCTTCTTCTTCTTCTTCTTCTTCTTCTTCTCTTCTTCTTCTTCTTCTTCTTCTTCGTCTTCTTCTATCCCGTAGTCTATTTAGACCGTAGGGGTGCCACGGAAGACCTCGCAACCAGCTCTCTCTATTTCCCTCTGTCCTCGACCTTTCTCAGGGTGTCACTCAGCCTGAGGCCTGTCCACTCTCGGATGTTGTCCTCCCATCTCTTTCTCTGCCTGCCTCTCCTTCTCCCGCCTTGCACAGTTCCCTGCAGAATCGTCTTGGCAAGAAACACCCCTCCTGCCCCTACATGTTTGTCTGTTTTAAAGTTGTGGCCATCCAGTTATGTGTGGGCTTGATGTAGAGGGTGGGGAAGGGGGTAGCAGGTGAGGGGGGGGGGGGGGGTGAGTGCGCAAAATAGAAACCTTGTACAATGTAAAGAATTTCTACTCTCAGAAAAAGAACAAGTTCGTTACAAGACCACAGCTGTTAGAGGAAACTTCAATTTTTAAGCGGGAAAATTTGACAGTAAGTTGTATGCTAAATTTAAAGATTAGTTTGCATTCCATGAGGAAATATTTGCCCCCCTCCCCCCCCCCCCCTCCGCAAAAAAGCAAACAAAAAAGCCAAAAAGCAAACAGACTGATCTTGTTAATGGAGCAATGGTTAAACGTCTCCCGTGCAACTGCTATAAGACCCATTTTCTTCCAAACCTCCAATGTATTGGATCGTTGGTTGCCTGATTTATTTTGTCCCAAGACACTCTGGTTGTGTTTTAGGTTGTCATACAATGTCCTTAACCAACACACCACTACCCATTCTTTTTACCCAGTCCCCTGTAGTCTCTGGCAGGAAAAGTGCTACGCGTTGTCGTTTAGAAATCTGTTGCATTGGCTTGTTTATTCCTTCATCAGTCTCCTGCAATACATAGACATGTACAGCTGAAACTGAATATTCATGGACATGACCCACTACAATAAGAATTAGTTCAACCATTACTATTTTTCCTTTGATCGTTTAAGAGCAGAGAATGGATCCGTTTTGGGTACTAACAAGTTTGATTGTGTATAACATTTTTCATTGTACTGTTGATGCAACAGGAAAAAGGACAGATGTGATACTTATTTTCTCAATGTCCCAGATAAAAAAAAAGTTTTAAATCAGCAAGTACTCCAGTGAACATTGGGGAATAAAGCAGTATTAAAGGTTGATTAAAACAGAAACCTACTTTTCTGTGCCCCCATCCCATACCCCCATAATCACTTCCCCCATTCCCTCGCCCCTTCCACAAACTCTTGTCCCCACTAGAACTGCCCCCATCATCACCCCCCATACTCTCCCTCCACTAACCTATATCATAGTTATATAGTCCCCCTATACCCCCATACTCTCCCTCCACTAACCTACATCATAGTTATATGGTCCCCCTATACCCCCATACTCTCCCTCCACTAACCTACATCATAGTTATATGGTCCCCCTATACCCCCATACTCTCCCTCCACTAACCTACATCATAGTTATATGGTCCCCCTATACCCCCATACTCTCCCTCCACTAACCTATATCATAGTTATATAGTCCCCCTATACCCCCATACTCTCCCTCCACTAACCTATATCATAGTTATATGGTCCCCCTATACCCCCATACTCTCCCTCCACTAACCTATATCATAGTTATATAGTCCCCCTATACCCCCATACTCTCCCTCCACTAACCTACATCATAGTTATATGGTCCCCCTATACCCCCGTAGGGGGTAGACCATTGACAACCCATCAGATAGAATCATGTCAGCTTGTCATGTCCTCATGTCCCCCCTACGTCCTTTGGGACATGGGACTGAGTGAGTGAGTGAGTGAGTGATACCCCCATACCCTTACTCCACGGACCTGTATCATAGTTGTATGATCCACATCTACTCTGCCTCCACTAACCTTTATCACAATCATTATTATTTCCCCCATTGTCCCCCTCTCCCATCGTCACCACTCCCTTCAAACCCACCCCCTCTTGTAACATAATTTTGCCGCCATCCATATCCTCCAGTCTACTCGTCACTGACAAAAGCTGGGACAGTTTGTGGATTATGTCAGCCTGTGTGGTGTAACGTTTGACAACCCATCAATTAGAATCATGTCAGCTTGTCATCTGCAAATGAGCTCAACTAAAGAGAGAGAGAGAGAGAGAGAGAGAGAGAGAGAGAGAGAGAGAGAGAGAGAGAGAGAGAGAGAGAGAGAGAGAGAGAGAGAGAGAGACAGACAGACAGACAGACAGACAGACAGACAGACAGACAGACAGACAGACAGACAGACAGACAGACAGACAGACAGAGACAGAGACAGAGAGACAGAGACAGACAGAGACAGACAGAGACAGAGAGAGAGGGAGGGAGAGACAGAGAGAGAGAAAGAGAGAGAGTACGTGCGTGCGTGCGTGCATGCATGTATGTGTGTGCGTGTGTGTGTGAGTGCGTGCGTGCGTGCGTGCGTGTGCCTCAAGTCAAGTCCAGTAAGGTCAAGTCAAGTCAAAAAGATCTTTATTGAGGGTAAAAGTGTAAGCTTACAAGAAATTGTTCATACTTTGTGCGTAAGTGTGTGTGCATGCGTGCGCACGTGTGTGTGTATGTGTGTGAATGTGTGCACGTGTGTGTGTGTGTTTGTGTGTGTGTGTGTGTGCGTGCGTGCGTGCGTATATATGAGGAGGGGAATGAGAGAGGGAGTGAGAGACAGACAGACAGACAGACAGACAGACAGACAGACAGACAGACAGACAGAAAAACAGACAGACAGGCAGGCAGCCAGACAGACAGACAGGCAGCCAGACAGACAGAGACAGTCAGAGACAGACAGACAGACTGACAGAGAAACAGAGAGAGACAGAGAGACAAAGACAGAGAAAGAGACAGAGAGACAGCGAGACAGAGAGAGACAGAGAGATACAGAGTAATATTTGATTTCAAGCTTGAAGAGGCAGCGAAAAAAAAGCTGCCAACATTGCGCAAACATGTCCCGGGAGAGTCTGAACCCTCTTACTGTCAGTTACCTTGTCACTAACATTCTTTTCTCCTATTTTGTTTTTTGGTTTTTTCTTCTGCTTGCCTTGTTAAAAACAAACTTGCATCTGTTCTTTTGAAATATACTTCCATTCCATTTACAGAGACTCGGGAGATTTCAGCAGCAGCAGCAGCAGCCAGTGTTTCTACTGTCCTATAACATCTTGCCATTTTGATAGGTTATGCAATTTACATTTATCCAGATTGAATAGACATGTTTTGTAATAGTCTGTATAAAGGCACGTAAGCAAAAATATTTATCTTAGCATGCGGTTTCACACACACACACACACACACACACACACACACACACACACACACACACACACACACACACACACACACACACACACACACACACACACACACACACATGCACTCACGTGCGCGTACACAGATTCAAGATTCAAGATTCAATATTTAATTTGCCTTTTGACCCCTCTTGGGGACAAACACACAAACACATATACATACATACATACATACATACATACATACATACATACATACATACATACATACATACATACATACAGACAGACAGACAGACAGACAGACAGACAGACAGACAGACAGACAGACAGACAGACAGACAGACAGATAGACAGACAGACATTCATACATGCATACATGCATACATGCATGCATACATGCATGCATACATTCATACATACATACATACATACATACATACATACATACATACATACATACATACATACATACATACATACATACATACATACATACATACATACATACATACATACATACATACATACCTACATACATACATACTTACTTACATACATACATACATACATACATACATACATACATACATACATACATACATACATACATACATACATACATACATACATACATACATACATACATACATACATACATACATACATGCATACATACATACACACATACATACATACAAACATGCATACATCCCATCCATCCATCCATCCATCCATCCATGCATGCAGACAGACAAATAGACAGACAGACAGACAGACAGACAGACAGAGGGAGAGACAGACGGACATATATACATATATACATACGTTATGTTTGGGCCGCTTATTCATGTATATATCATGTCAACGTACAGGCGTAATAAAACTATTACTTTTATTCCACATGAACTTTGGGGCTGACTTCAACCTCCCTCTCGTTAAACAGGATGTGTGTAGATGCGTTCAGAAAATCCACTGGGTGTTGTGGTTCAGTCGTGACATTTTTACTCTACAAACAGAACAGCCTAGGGGTAAAATCTGCTTTAAAAAAGGTAAGCGGAATGTGTGTTAGATGCTGTCCATACTTTTTTTGTCAGACAAAAGCTATCAACCAGTTGAAAACATCCATGTAACACTATGGCTATGATTTGCAAGCTCTCAGATAAGCCAATGTCATACCCACAGTACTCTTACTTCTGCCACTAGAACACAATGGTAAATCAAATAATGATATCATATATCTACATTATAGATGTCTATATCATAAACCGTCTCTACATTAATGGATTACATAAACATTTCCACTTTTTTTTAACCAACATGCATTATGATTAAAATATTCAATAAACAAATGTTCAGTAAATCTTTACATAGTGGGCATAATCATGTTACAGTCAGCTATCAACACTTTAGTAATTAAGCAGCATATTCGGTGTGTAGATGGGCAATATTGTTTTAAAGCAGTATAGTTAATTTTCCATTCTACCTTTCTGAGAAATGCGGAACAGAGAGAGGAATGGAAGGAACTGGTTGTCAAGTCTTCATTGGTGCTCCTACGGTTGCCAGACTAAGGGATAGATAGATAGATAGATAGATAGATAGATAGATAGATAGATAGATAGATAGACAGACAGACAGACAGACAGACAGACAGACAGACAGACAGACAGACAGACAGACAGACAGACAGACAGACAGACAGGTAGATATTTATTTTGTTAGCTAGACAGGCAGTATTTTTTCACTACAACACTTGTTCCTGAGGTAAATGTCAGAGCAATGTTGTGCTAGGTGGCTGCTGCCTTGCACTGACCCTCAGCACAGTGCGTCATTAGGACCTGGCTGGGTGTGGGGGTGTCCCAACTGACAGGGTCAGGGAGTGGGCTTCTGGCCAAAGGAACGGTAAACAGTATGGGGAGGGTCCATAGCAGAAGCTGTGTCACAGAGAGAGAGAGGGGGGGGGGGGGGAGGGTGTCTCGAACGTGAGAAACATGTCTGACCCTCTACCCTGATTGCGGTCATCCTTCTTTTTCCTTTGTCCTTTTTACTGTCTGTCTAGCTCTCTGATTCAGATTCAGATTCAGAATGTTTATTGCCATTTAAGTCATGCAGACCTATTTCACACAACAAAGCAAACAAACATCAGTTTTAATTATCTTTCTGCCCAAATGATGTCCACTAAAAACATGTTCCAGTCTATTTTTCTTTGTCTCGTTTCTCCATACATTCATTCACATATCTAATGATATCCGCTTGATAGATATCAACTGTGATTATGTCGCTTAACTTATCTATACATTGTTTACATTCTTTGTCTCTTGTTTTAATCTTTAGTAACAAATTGTTTCTAAGTTCATCATATAAGACACATTCATCGAGTACATGAAATTCATCTTCTATTTTGTCACAGTTTTTACATTTTCTGTCCTCTCTGAGCATATTTTGGTGCCTCTCTTTCTCTATCATTAAACTGTGACAACTTATGCGAAATTTACAAAAGGTAATTTTATGGGTTTTGTTTTCATAGTTAATTAAATATGGTTCCATTCTGTACTCTTTGGTAGCAAAATCATAAAATTTTAGCTTTGCACACTGTTTCTTCTGGTAGATCCAGAATAACCTCAAGCTTTCTTTGTACAGCATGGCTTAACCGATGTACATCAAGAGTACTCTGTCTCTTCTTGTTTGCCGTCTTGCCCTCTTGTCTCTCTATGTGTCTGTGTCCCTGCATCTGTCTTTCCTTCCCCTTTTTGTCTGTCTGTCTGTCTATCTGTCTCTTCTTGGTTGTCTGTCTGTCTGTCTGTCTCTTCTTGGTTGTCTGTCTGTCTGTCTGTCTGTCTGTCTGTTGTATATATATTATATATACTATATATATTTATATTATTATATATATTATATATAGCATATATATGTATATATATTGTGTGTGTGTGTGTGTGCTGTGTGTGGCGTGAGAGTGTATGTGCGTGCGTGTGTGTGTGCACGTGCGCGCAAGTGCGTGCGTACGTGCGCTTGTGCTTGCGTTTGTTTATTAGTTATTGCATTGAAAAGAAGAAAAAAAGCGTATTTTTTACTTAAGCTTTGGTACATATGATTATATGTAAATATGCTATAAAAGGGATGTTATATTTTGTTTCCTTAAACGAAACAATACAACTATAATCACACTTCTTTGAACTCTATCTACTGAGGTAGGTAAACAATCAATGTTACAGTTCTTCTCTGTTTTGTCCTTTTTTCTTTTTTCTTGTAAATTGCCAGTATGATACAAGCAAACAAAATGAAACTGATCAAAACTAAAGCAGATCCAAACAAACAAAAACACATCGATCGGTCAGGTGACAATAACTTGAAATGGACACTGAAGTCTTGTGCAGAGACTGCAGGTTATTCCTACAACCGGTTCAAGAAAAGACTGGTTAAAAAAAAAAAAACAATGTCCAGTGTAGCCGCCATAATATGACTCCCTAAATGTAAAGGTGTCCCATAACCTAGGTGGTCATAGGGGAGCGAGGTATCAGAGACCTCAGCTTCTCCAGGGGCCAGCACATTGAGAGCGGCGCCCATCTCCTTTCCCTCGCTGCTTTACCTTCCCTGACCCTAAAGAGGGCAGGTACCCATTCACAACTGGGTGAACTGGGGGGTCTGTATTGAAGCAAAGGCGCGCAACAGTCACCCATCCAACTGGTAACCACGCTCGACACTGCTTAACTTGACTGGGGGAAAGTGAGCGCTCTGACCACTGAGCTATCCTGACCAATGACTCCTTAGGGAGTTATAAAGGAAAAAGACAGCCAGGCACCATTGAGGTCAACACCTTCACTCTGGGATTTACTGGATTACACCTTATGCATATTACCAGTTAAAGCGTAGGACGTGTTTGCTTTTTTTGCCTTCCTAACTGCAACTGTTTTACACTTCTTTTTTTTATTCATATATAAAAACATGAATGTAGCTATAGCTTAAATGCCTCTTTGACCGACCTACTATTATATTTTACATTTAAACATTATTTCCTTCTGTCGAAATTTTTACCTATATAATTATTCACACCAAGGGAGGCACTGCCTCCGCAAATATGTTAAAATCTAAAGGTGAGAAAGCTCAGAGAGAGAAAGTTAAAGAAACTATAAAAAAAAGTTT
Organism: Stramonita haemastoma; assembly: GCA_030674155.1. Classification (NCBI taxonomy): domain Eukaryota; kingdom Metazoa; phylum Mollusca; class Gastropoda; order Neogastropoda; family Muricidae; genus Stramonita; species Stramonita haemastoma. Next base: position 6,061,029 of record CM060333.1, on the reverse strand, counting down.
TTATGATGAATTAATGTCGTTGTGTTGATCTCAAGAAATGTGGAATGGAAGCAGATCAACAGAATTGCTGAAGCCATTATGATTTATCAATTCAGATCGTTTCATGCAAATAGCATGTCTGTATGTTTCCTTTTCTTTGTATTATTTGCTTCCCCATATGATCATGTGTGCATCCAAGATTGTTGCGTTTTCATCGTTTGTTCAATCTGTCAGTTTCTGTTCAAAGACATGCAGTAAGAACCAGACTTTATATTTGTCACAAACACAAAATTTGTATTTAAAACATTCATTTTATAACCCTTCAAACATTTTACTCAAACATAAAAAAACTAAATTCATTCAAACACTACTACCAACTCAATCTACATTTTTAGCTTCACGTCCAATAACAAACCAAAAACATTTTCCAGTCTAGACACAAAAACACTAAGCAAAATAAAGTCAAACCTCTCTATCAATATCAACAGGCTGACAATGCTGAAAACGCCACATGAATATACACAGTCATATACAGTTCTAGATCTAGCATATACCTCACCATCACACACACTGTCAACACTGGTTGTCCCACACTGTCAACACTGGTTGTCCCACACTGTCAACACTGGTTGTCCCGAACTGTCAGCAATGGCTGTCCCGAACTGTCAACACTATCAGCACTAGCTGTCCCACACTGTCAACACTGGTTGTCCCGAACTGTCAGCAATGGCTGTCCCGAACTGTCAACACTATCAGCACTAGCTGTCCCACACTGTCAACACTGGTTGTCCCGAACTGTCAGCAATGGCTGTCCCGAACTGTCAACACTATCACTGCTGTCCACACTGTCAACATGCTGTCCCACACTGTCACATGGCTGTCCCAACTGTCAACATTGGCTGTCCCACACTATCAACACTGGCTGTCCCAACTTCACATGGCTGTCCCACGTCAACACTGGCTGTCCCACACTGTCAACACTGGCTGTCCCGCAATGCAACACTGGCTGTCCCGCAATGTCAACACTGGCTGTCCCGCAATGTCAACACTGGTTGTCCCATGCAACATGTGTCCATGCAACACTGGCTGTCCCCAATGTCAACACTGGCTGTCCCCATGTCAACACTGGCTGTCCCACACTGTCAACACTGGCTGTCCCGACAATGTCAACACTGCTGTCCCATGTCACCTGGCGTCAATGTCAACACTGGCTGTCCCGCAATGTCAACACTGGCTGTCCCGCAATGTCAACACTGGCTTACCAAAACCCTTTCACAGAGCCCAAGTTCACAACACAACTAAACATGCTACGAGTCCTCTGAAGCATAGAGTCATTAACTGAATAGTATTAACATAAAAAATTACACCGGTGAAGTTACTTTACACTCCTCTGAAGTGATCACACACACTGCAGATCCATTCAAAGGAATAACTATGTTTCTCACACACACACAAATAAGCACAGGAGAAGAAAAGTTCACAAGTTCTCTGGCGCAAAATCACAAATCCTGTTTATCCAGACAAAATGGATTCTTCACAGTCTAAATAAATCAGATATTCAAATGACAAACAAAAATCATCTCATGACACAATCATCAAAACTGTCACTACACACACGCGCGCGCACACACACACACACACACACACACACACACACACACACACACACACACACACACACACACACACACACAGATAGTATCTGGTTACACACACTTTAAAAAGCCAACATCAATAACTCCACCCACCAAAAAACAAACACCAACAACAAAACTCCAGCTGTCAACTCCCCCTCTGAGGAGTGGCACAAAGCGAATATCACATGATATGAATGACACAAGAACTGGACATCACTGAACTCTACAAAACAAATAGCAGCTGTCAACTCCCCCCACCCACCCCCCACCCCCCACCCCCCGTCTTTTCGGGAGCTTGTTAATAGCTGACAGACAGTTACATAGACACACAACCACTACAACACTACAAAACAAACAACAGCTATCAGTTCCTCCTCCCAGAAGTGGCACACGGTAACCAGCATCATCACATAGACACTCAGACATTGGTGTTACTTAAAGACTCATGCAAAGTCACAAGCAGGCAAGTGGTCAGACGAACTGACCCCAACCACACCAGTCACTCCCCCTCTGAAGAGTGGCCCCACGCACACAGCTAATAACGTAGATGTGAACAAAACCTGGACAACACTCAACACTACAAAACAAACAGCAGCTGTCAACGCCTCCACTGAGAAGCTTGCACAAAAGTAACAGCTCAACAAGATAGAAACACAAACATCAGACTGACCAGACACACTAAGGGACACCACTGCCCTAGGAGTACTGCAAGCAGCATTAAGGAACGAAACCCATTCACTTTACATAGAAAACTTCTCTCTGATAAACTTCCTGTCACATAACCTGATTTCAATCACCCCCAAGGACAGACAATTAATCTAGAAACACGCTGACTAGGCACAAAACTAAAAGCACCCCTAAAACTTTTAAAACAAACACGCCCCAAAATAACCCAGTTAAAAAAAAAAAAAACATTACGAGGCACCCGCCTTCACCAAACAACAAAAGAACCTACTGGCTGCAACCTTAGCCTGAAAAACTTAAACTGACCTTTAAAGGAAGCAACGTTTTCTTCCAAACTAAAGAAAGGACGTCGTAGTCACAATGACCGAGGATTCCATTAGAAACCAACTGTCTATTAAAAGACTGCTGAAATCAAGGCAGGACCAGTGAGAACAATTCTTGTTGGGTACGTGTTTGGGGCTTGTCATTGTCTTTGAAGGATTTCTTGCTGGAATGGGAGAAGACATAGACAAGAAGAAGAGGAAGAATTGCGAAGAAGAATTGCGAAGAAGAATTGCGAAGAAAGAAGAAGAAGAAGAAGAAGAAGAAGAAGAAGAAGAAGAAGAAGAAGAAGAAGAAGAAGAAGAAGAAGAAAGAATTGCAAAGAATTGCAAAGAATTGCAAAGAAGAAGAAGAAGAAGAAGAAGAAGAAGAAGAAGAAGAAGAAGAAGAAGAAGAGAAGAAGAGAAGAAGAAGGAAGAAGAAAGAAGAATAAGAAGAAAGGAAGAGAAAAGAGAAAGAAGAAGAGAAGAAGAAGAAGAAGAAGAAGAAGGAGAAGAAGAAGGAGAAGAAGAAGAAAGAAGAAAAGAAGAAGAAGGAGAAGGAGAAGAAGAAGAAGAAGAAGAAGAGAAGAGAAGAAGAAGAAGAAGAAGAAGAAGGAGAAGAAGAAGAAGAAGAAGAAGAAGAAGAAGAAGAAGAATGGTTACAATAACAACAGCAGCAGTAATAACAGCGCTGACATCAATAACAATACTTAAAAACTTCCTCACAGTCACTACAACGACCACCCACAACAGCAGCAACAACTACTACTACCACAAACAAAAGCACAACAAAAAAAGCTCAATGTGTCAATGACTCCCAAACCACAGAAACAAGCCACACAACCCCCGACAAGCCACACTCCTAGCGGCCATTGCTCTCTGCTGACGGTCACTCTCTAGCCATTCACTCCACAGTCTGACCCCTATTCCATCACAATGTCCGCGCTAACCTGTGTTGTGTGTGGTGCTAAACAACATGGACGGATGGGGGAGGGGGCTATATAGCAGCCTGAGCTGATCTGAGCTGAGCCTGATGGCAGAGCTGCTGTCAGATATGCAAACCCTTCTTTACCGCTCTCTACCCAGCACACCCTGTCTTCCCTTCATTCCCAACGCATGCATCATTGTCATGGTGTGTGTGTGAACAGGAAGTGCTAGGCATGGATTATGCAGGCCTCCATGGCAACGTTCTGACGGCTCCTGCCATAGCGCTGGAGTCATTCGTACCAGTGGTTGCCTTTCCAGTGGATCATTCCAGCAAGGTGGAGAAGGGGGGTCTGCTGCATGGGTAACAGCTTGGCCTCCACACTTACTTACCCAGGCTTCTTGCTCTAGAGCGCGACTCCGTAGTCTCCCAAGACTGGCGGATGGCTACGAGAATATGACAGACTACAGCATGGCTCACTTGTCCAGCACAGTCCTGACTGACTGTGTATTGCAAACCTGAATCACTCTCAGCCCAATCAAAAATGTGACGCTCCACCACGAAATGAGTCGCTTAGCACATTACCCAATTTTGCGCTAGGAGCCATTAAATGCAGATGGGGGTCAAGTTGTCAATTTTGAGATTTTGATGGATTATTAAATTTTATCCGTTATTCTACCTTTTAATGAAATATCAAGGCAAAGATTTTATTCCTTTTGCTTTTAAATGTGTTTTGAAAATACACAAGCCCTCATTCTAACAACATGTTATGAAAGTAAATTTGCCTGTATCTCATTTTGTCACATCCTGCAGTCTGTCATTTCAATTTGTAATAACTTTGCACAGAATTGTCGAATTTTCAAACTGTTTTTTGTATTGGATAGCCCTTTTATTGCAATTAATAACATGTCAATAACTTTAAAATGACCTCTGGTGCAATGCTACTCGTTATGTGATGGAGTGTCACAAATTGTCCTTTGGCAGTTTGATAACCGGTATTCGTTAACAGCAGCAGTGATACATAGTTTGATATAGTCACGCGTCACAACACGTTTGTTTGCACTGTTCTAGAGACAGACTTAGTGCTGATAACTGAGAACTTTGAAGTCAGCCACTGGGCTGGCTGAAACTTTCTGACAGCTACAGCAGAAAACTTTGCAGGTTTATGTCTTGCTCTCTCAGATTTTCTTAGAAGATGCACATTTCGAAATACAAATATCTGCTATGCATTTGGCGGGGTTTTTTTTTGGTGTTGCTGTTGCTGCTGTTGTTGCTGTTACTGAGGGTGGTGGTTAGCGTTCCCCAGATTTGTATATCATGTATATCCCCCGGAATATACCCCCTGTCTTTCTCATCACACCAGGGAATCAAGGAGAGACGGAAACTACGCACGTGTATGGCTGCCTTCAACTATTTTGTTTTAGAGACAGATCATACCGTGTTTGGTGACTTTCTTTTGCGTTGAACGAGCAAACAGCAACTGCAGAGGCTCTAACAAATTCCATGGTACGGCGAAGACCTCTAGGGGTCGGAAGGTATTGTCCCTTATTGGCAGGTTGTTCAGTTTTGATGTGTTTGCTGACTTCATCTTCTGTGAATGGAGGATACGTGTTGTCATGTTTGGAGCTTGTCAAAGCTGAGGACAACCTCCAAATGAACAACATATCAGATCATAGCAATATCCTAGTGTAGGCTGTGACATGTTGCATACATGAACAAGTGACAACACGTTTTGGCCTGGCATATGAGGAATTTATTTTTAATGATTTAATGACCTGTGCGTTGCACCTTTGTGCAACTGAGGGAGTATTTGGCTATTTCAGTAGTGAGTTCAGTTAAATCCAATCTTCTTGTTTACAGCCCCGCCGATTACACAGACACAGATGGGCTAGTGTAGCCTAAATACTAACCAGATACAAAGTAGATGGTTCCCGTTATCATCATCTGTCGTCGTCGTGCGTACGTCACACATCATCATTATCATCGTCGGTCGTCTCTCGTCGTGTCTTTCGTCATCGTTCATTCATTCGCCATCACTCCACCTGCACCACACCTACCATGCTCCATTGAGCCCAACCACACCACCACCTCCAACTAACCACCATCAATCATCATATCATCTACCATCATCATCAACAATCAAACATTTCATTGGCCGTCGTCATCAGCATCTTCATTACCACCATTAACCATTGGATACTTTGATCATTGTTCATTGTTGTTGTTTGAATTAGTTTTCATGTCATATGAACATGATTAGTTTGAATGAAGTTGATTTGAATATTTTCACTGAGGGCAGGTGAAGATGAAAACCACTCAGCCCACGACTGATCCCTCTTACAAGTGTCAAAAACCTGCTGCAATTAAACTAAAGGCTCTATCTGTCTGTCTGTCTGTTGTCTGTCTGTTCTCTCTCTCTCTCTCTCTCTCTCTCTCTCTCTCTCTCTCTCTCTCTCTCTCTCTCTCTCTCTCTCTCTCTCTCTCTCTCTCTCTCTTCTCTTTCTCTCTCTTCTCTATGTCTGCCTGTCTGTTTTCCTCTCTCTCTCTCTTTCTCTCTCATATAGATGTCTTTTCTTCTTGTTCTTGTTCTTCTCGTTCTTGTTCTTGTTCTTCTTGTTCTTGTTCTTATCCTTCTCGTTCTTGTTCTTCTTGTTCTTGTTCTTGTTCTTCTTCTTCTAAAAGCTGCTGACATAAACCCTGACACATGAGAAGTGTCCAGTTCTACACGCACCAACTGTGGCAGACACTGCCATGTGTGGGCATACTACTACTACTGCTACTACTACTACACTACTACTACTACTACTACTACTACTACTACTACTACTACTACTACTACTACTACTACTGCTGCTGCTGCTGCTGCTGCTGCTGCTGCTACTACTACTACTACTACTACTACTACTACTATTGCTGGAATCTATGTGGTTTAGCATTGACATACACAGTGGAGTAGTCAAGTTGGGGCTTTTGTATCTGTTAATTGCATTCATCAGACAATTCAGAGGTCTCTTTTGCTTTTAGTATAATAACACTTAAGTACCGTCACATGTAGGAGGAATACAAACTGTAAATCCCTATAATTATAGGAACAAACCTGACGTGGCTAGACACACACTTTGAACAGCTTGGCATCTTCACGACACA
>CM060333.1:6036855-6049355 GCA_030674155.1 Stramonita haemastoma | reverse complement strand
GTTTTTTCTCTTTCTTGCATTGTCTGACTAATGACCTTTGTAATCTGTTGGCCCATCATCTAATGCGAAAAGAATAACATATTTTCCCCCTTTTTTCTGTTCATTTTTATGACTGAGTGTTCTACTGATCGCAACATTTTTTTTTGTATTTGAAAAGTCTTCAGCATGTGTTTATCCTTCATACCCCCAAACAAACAAAAGAAACACACAAACAATCAAACAAACACTTAACTGCAAGATTGTTCTTTCTGTTTGGGTTGTTGTTATTGTTATTTTGTAGGTTGTTTTTGGTGGTATTCGTTTCTTCTTTACAACCCCTACATGTGTACATGTAAACATGTCTAAAAGGGTATACATATCTTACCTGCTTTGCATTGTAATGATTATTTTTTGGCTTTTGTTGCTCTTGATTTTTGAACGTAATCTGTATTGCCCTGTGTCTCTTTTTATATGTCTATACACTTATGTCCCTGCATACCTGTCCTACTTTGTATAGCTGTCTACCTCCACGGTCTAGTTTTGTTTTGCTCTCTTTCTGGTGAGCTTTCTCCCTATGTCTTTGTCTACCTGTCTCTCTGTCTCCGTCTCTGTCTCTTTTTTCTCTCTTTCTCTCTGCCATACACATTGCGCCTTGTGTGTGTGTGTGTGTGTGTGTGTGTGTGTGTGTGTGTGTGTGTGTGTGTGTGTGTGTGTGTGTGTGTGTGTGTGTGTGTGTGTGCATGCGTGCGTGCGTGCGTGTGTATGTATGTGTTATTGTGTGTGTGTATGTGTGTGTGTGTGTGTTTGTGTGTGTACGTGCGTGCGTACACAACACACACACACACACACACACACAACACACACACACACACACACACACACACACACAACACACAACACAACCGAAAAAAGAGACAGAACAAAAAGGTAGAGAAACACAGCTAAACAGAGAGAGGAGGGAGGAGGAGAGAGGAGGAGGAGGAGGAGGAGGAGGAGGAGGAGGACAATGGAAGCCAACATTAAGCCCAGCTTGCCAGCCAAATGCAAAAGAAAATGTGGCCTCATTGCCTGCACACCTCAGAAGCCATTAGAGAAGGAGAGCATTGGGGAGGGACACTGCAGGGTCAGCACAAGTACCTTTCCATCTTTTTCCCTAACACACAGCTGGCTCCCTCGTCAGGCATGGAAATAATGACTTAGGATTGTATGGGGAAAAGTATTGTGGACAAACCATATCTTTCGTGTTGTTGTTGTTGTTGCTGTTGTTGTTGTTGTTGATGATGATGTTGTTGATGATGATGGTGATGATGATGATGATGATGATGATGATGATGATGATGATGATGATGATGATGTTGTTGTCGTTGATGATGTTGCTGTTGTTATTTTGTCTCTTCTTGTTCATGGTTTTTGTTGATGTTGTTGGTTTTTGTTGCTGTTGATGTTGCTGTTGTTGTTCTTGCTTTTCTTGTTCTTGATTTTGTTGATGCTGTTGCTGTTGTTGTTTTTTCTCTTCTTGTTGTTGGGTTTTTTGTTGTTGTTGTTGTTGTTGTTCTTGATCTTCTTGTTCTTGTTTGTTTTGTTTTGTAGTAAGTAGTAGTAGTAGTAGTAGTTAGTTAGTAAGTAGTAGTAGTAGTAGTAGTAGTAGTAGTAGTAGTAGTAGTAGTAATTTCTTCTTCTTATCATTTTCTTCTTCTTCTTCTTCTTCTTCTTCTTCTTCTTCTTCTTCTTCTTCTTCTTCTTCTCTGCAAATTTTATTTTCGAACTTTTTTTTTTTTACATGGCATCATTTACTTTTTTATGTTTGAACCTTGTCATAATTATCTATCTTTGTATCCTTCATGTTCTTCCAGTTACTCAGACAGCTTTACATGCTTTATGTTAGGTCTGGTTATCATGTTTCGTATGGAAACTTTTGAACTTTGTATAAATGTTGACAGGTGCTTTGTTCTTTTCCTTTGATTTGATTTGTTAAAGTTGTTTTGTATGCTTTATGAGGCTTTTGTGATTTATAATTTTGTTTCTTTTTTGGGGGGTGTCCTTTTTTGGTTGCTTTTGAGTGATGAGTGTGTGTGTATGTGCGGTGCGTGCGTGTGTGTATGTGTGTGTATGTGTCTGTGTGTTGTGCGTGCGTACGTGCGTGCCTCAGTGTGTGTATATTTGTGTGAGGGCAGGATTTTTTTTTAATGCTTGTAAGGTTACCCCTTTACCCTCAATAAAAATCATGTTGACTTCACACCACTTGAAAATAAACTGTCTATTATTATGAATTTAATTAAAGTCATTTACTTCAGCTGTCAGTTTATTTTCTAAAACAAAGTTGTGTCGATAGACATGACACACTGATTGCAGACACACAGCCATCAGAGACTGCCATCAGCACTGCAGCAGGCAAGGGGGGGACCAGGTGAGCTCCCATCACTCTTTCTGTCTTTCTGTCTTTCTGTCTTTCTTCCTGTCTTTCTGTATTTTTCTGTCTTTCTTTCTTTCTGTCTTTCTTTCTGTCTCTGTTTTTCTTTCTTTCTTTCTTTCTGTCTTTCTTTCTGTCTTTCTGTTTTTCTTTCTTTCTTTCTGTATTTCTGTCTTTCTTTCTTTCTGTCTTTCTGTCTTTCTTTCTTCCTGTCTTTCTGTATTTTTCTGTCTTTCTTTCTTTCTGTCTTTCTGTCTTTCTTTCTGTCTTTCTGTTTTTCTTTCTTTCTTTCTTTCTGTCTTTCTTTCTGTCTTTCTGTTTTTCTTTCTTTCTTTCTGTATTTCTGTCTTTCTTTCTTTCTGTCTTTCTGTCTTTCTTTCTTTCTGTCTTTCTTTCTTTCTGTGTCCAGACCCATGCTCTCTCTCCTTCTCTCTATTTTGGGAAACGTACTAACAAAGAACGTGTTCTGCTAGCAGCCAGGTCCATTGTGGGCGATTCCTTGTCTGGTGCGCTACACTTCCAATGGCATGTTTATGTGCGTTGGAGGGTGAGAGTAGGGGTGGAGAGAAAGAGAGATAGAGGAGGGGAGAGAGAGTGAGAGAGGGGGGAGAGTGAGAGAGTGGGAGGGGAGGGAGAGGGGGAGAGAGGGAGGGAAGTAGACGGAGAGAGAAACGGACAGACAGATAGACAGAAAGGCAGACAGATACAGAGAAACAGATAGAAAGACAGATAAACAAACAAAAAGATACAGAGACAGATAGACAGATAGACAGAGACAGAGATATTGAGAGATACAGACAGCAGACAGCCAGACAGCCAGAAAGAGAGAGACAGACAGACAGACAGAGACAGACAGACAGACAGACAGAGACAGAGATAGACAGAGAGAGACAGAGACACAGACAGAGATACAGACAGACAGGGAGATTCTGACAGATGAACAGATAGAGAGACAGACAGACCTACAGAGAGGGGGGGGGGGTATCTGTCTTCATACATGTATTGTCCCTTAGTGTACAGATCATGTCTTTATACATGTATTGTCCCTTAGTGTACAGATCATGTCTTCATACATGTATTGTCCCTTAGTGTACAGATCATTTCTTCATACATGTATTGTCCCTTAGTGTACAGTCATTTCTTCATACATGTATTGTCCCTTAGTGTGCAGATCATTTCTTCATACATGTATTGTCCCTTAGTGTACAGATCATGTCTTTCATACATGTATTGTCCCTTAGTGTACAGATCATTTCTTCATACATGTATTGTCCCTTAGTGTACAGATCATTTCTTCATACATGTATTGTCCCTAGTGTACAGATCATTTCTTCATACATGTATTGTCCCTTAGTGTACAGATCATTTCTTCATACATGTATTGTCCCTTAGTGTACAGATCATGTCTTCATACATGTTATTGTCCCTTAGTGTACAGATCATTCTTCATACATGTATTGTCCCTTAGTGTACAGATCATTTCTTCATACATGTATTGTCCCTTAGTGTACAGATCATGTCTTCATACATGTATTGTCCCTTAGTGTACAGATCATTTCTTCATACATGTATTGTCCTTAGTGTACAGATCATGTCTTCATACATGTATTGTCCCTTAGTGTACAGATCATTTCTTCATACATGTATTGTCCCTTAGTGTGCAGATCATTTCTTCATACATGTATTGTCCTTAGTGTGCAGATCATTTCTTCATACATGTATTGTCCCTTAGTGTGCAGATCATTTCTTCATACATGTATTGTCCCTTAGTGTGCAGATCATTTCTTCATACATGTATTGTCCCTTAGTGTACAGATCATGTCTTCATACATGTATTGTCCCTTAGTGTACAGATCATTCTTCATACATGTATTGTCCCTTAGTGTACAGATCATTTCTTCATACATGTATTGTCCCTTAGTGTACAGATCATTTCTTCATACATGTATTGTCCCTTAGTGTGCAGATCATTTCTTCATACATGTATTGTCCCTTAGTGTGCAGATCATTTCTTCATACATGTATTGTCCCTTAGTGTGCAGATCATTTCTTCATACATGTATTGTCCCTTAGTGTGCAGATCATTTCTTCATACATGTATTGTCCCTTAGTGTACAGATCATTCTTCATACATGTATTGTCCCTTAGTGTACAGATCATTCTTCATACATGTATTGTCCCTTAGTGTACAGATCATGTCTTCATACATGTATTGTCCCTTAGTGTACAGATCATGTCTTCATACATGTATTGTCCCTTAGTGTACAGATCATTCTTCATACATGTATTGTCCCTTAGTGTACAGATCATTTCTTCATACATGTATTGTCCCTTAGTGTACAGATCATTTCTTCATACATGTATTGCCCCTTAGTGTACAGATCATTTCTTCATACATGTATTGACCCTTAGTGTACAGATCATTTCTTCATACATGTATTGTCCCTTAGTGTACAGATCATTTCTTCATACATGTATTGTCCCTTAGTGTACAGATCATTTCTTCATACATGTATTGTCACTTAGTGTACAGATCATTTCTTCATACATGTATTGTCCCTTAGTGTACAGATCATTTCTTCATACATGTATTGTCCCTTAGTGTACAGATCATGTCTTCATACATGTATTGTCCCTTAGTGTACAGATCATTTCTTCATACATGTATTGTCCCTTAGTGTACAGATCATTTCTTCATACATGTATTGTCCCTTAGTGTACAGATCATTTCTTCATACATGTATTGTCCCTTAGTGTACAGATCATGTCTTCATACATGTATTGTCCCTTAGTGTACAGATCATTTCTTCATACATGTATTGTCCCTTAGTGTACAGATATTTCTTCATACATGTATTGTCCCTTAGTGTACAGATATTTCTTTAATGTATTTCTAGTGTACAGTCATGTTCATATGTTTGTCCCTTAGTGTACAGATCATGTCTTCATACATGTATTGTCCCTTAGTGTACAGATCATGTCTTCATACATGTATTGTCCCTTAGTGTACAGATCATGTCTTCATACATGTATTGTCCCTTAGTGTACAGATCATTTCTTCATACATGTATTGTCCCTTAGTGTACAGATCATTTCTTCATAATGTATTGTCCCTTAGTGTACAGATCATTTCTTCCACCACTCTCTTTATTCCGATGCCCGCTGCCCATCTATCTCTCTGTCTGCCTGTCTGTCTGTCTCTCTGTCTCTATCTATCTCTGTGTCTGTCTGTCTGCCTGTCTGTCTGTCTGCCTGTCTGCCTGTCTGTCTGTCTGTCTGGCTGTCTGTCTGGCTGGCTGGTTGTCTGGTTGGTTGGCTGGCTGGCTGGCTGGCTGGCTGTCTGTCTGTCTGTCTGTCTGTCTGTCTGTCTGTCTGTCTGTCTGTCTGTCTGTCTGTCTGTCTGTCTGTCTGTCTGTCTGTCTGTCTGTCTGTCTTCTCTCTCTCTCTCTCTCTCCTCTCTCTCTCTCTCTCTCTCTCTCTTTCTGTGATGATTTCGTTTAAACCACTTAAAACTCCTTCAAGCAGGGAAAATGGGAGACATCATCTACTTCAAAACACTCCCGGTTATGGAACTTCGGGAACTTCGGGACTTTTCTGAAAACACTTCATTTTAAATGTCCATTTTCTTTACACTCGAACTCATTTGGCATCATTTTTTCATTAGCCACGTTGAGCTACAGAGAAATGGTATGAAACTGTCTGTCATCTTTATTAGAAAACTTATGGAAAAAAACACACGAAATGAGGACCTCTCCTTTGTTATGACTTATGTATCTTTACTACCCAAGTGCCTTATTGTGTTGGAGTTTTTTCTGTCCAAACTGTATATAACATAGTCCTCGTAGAATTTAGAACAGTAAACGCATCACATATTGAGATGACTCGTTCATACCATGCAAACTATCAAAAGATCAATCTTTAAACGCTCTAAACCCATCCTCTTTCTCAACTTTGCACCAGTGACAGTGATGCTGATGATAGATAGATAGGGCAGGCGGAAAAGAGCTACACCTTTTGAGCTTCTTTGATCATTATGAAAAAAGGAATACTCCTTTGAAGTCGGAATACGGCTGCCTGTATGGCGAGGTACATAAAGAGAGTCCTGCACGCAAACGTCTCATTCAGTGTGTAGTTTCAGTCTCGCAGTGACTCCCCTGTGGGCTGAGTGAGCCAGAGTGCTGCACAGTCTGGGTGACAGACCCCCAGAGTGTTTAAGCTAGGAAACACACAAAAATGACTACAACAGAAGCAGCAGCGGCAACAACATCATAAAAAACAACAACAGCAACAACAGCAGCAACAACAACAACAGCAACAAACAGCAATACGTTGATAGACATTTGTAAAAATATGGAAATATCAGTACACCACTACGGAAAAAAAAAAACCGCTTTAATATGCGACCACAAAGTGAACAGTAATAAAACCAAAACGATCCATGGAGTACCATACCACGGTACTTTGCCCTCCCCTCCAAAACAAGGCCTGTTAACTAGGCCCACAGTCGCTTCTATTCTGAGAGCCTGCATCACACACAGCTTGCGTCCACAGGTCAGAAGATGAAATGGCTGCCTCCCTGACGCAAACAATCAGAGTAATGTCAGTCTGGTTGACCAAAGTATCGGATTAATGCCCGTTCTTCTATTAGTAGTACAACCGCCAAGGATTAAATTCTGACATGAAGGGTGACAGCATGTCTGTTGGCATACACATACTTACTATCATAGTGAACAACATTAGCGTGGGAAACAATGAATCTGTGCCCCATGTGAGGCATGGTAAACACTGAAATTCAAAATACTTTATTATATCTAAAACAGAGAAAATTCCAGTGGGTTACAAGCCATATATAACAACAAAAACAACGTAAAAATAATATCAATATAACACAACACAGGTTCTGAACATCAGGACGCACACATCACAGTATAAAGAGCACCCACTAGTCAGCAATATCTCTGCCAGCCGCAAACCCACCCAAACAAAAACGCAAACATTCGTGTGCACACCAATATGCCCACGCATCCACACACTCACACATGGCCTGTGCACACATACACATACACACACAATATTAAAAAAACATTTGCACACATGCGCGCGCATTTTAAAACATAAACCAAATTGTTATAATATTATTGTATGATAAGACAAATACCAATTAAATTTGTACACTGTTCTATTAAGATATTGGACACAGTCTTAACACACACACACACAACCACACACACACACACACACACACACACACACACACACACACACACACACACACACCGAACTGTTATAACATGTTGTATGGTTAAAAATATCCATGATTTTTTTTTAATGAATACTTTGTCCATAAAGAAATGGAACGCAGTTTAGAATGATAAAAAGGTAGCCTTTCCTAAACTTCAAAATCCCCTTTTTTACCTGAGCACTGAAACTCACTCTCCCCCCCCTCTCCTCTCTCTCTCTCTCTCTCTCTCCTCTCTCTCTCTCTCTCTCTCTCTCTCTCTCTCTCTCTCTCTCTCTCTCTCTCTGGCTCACTATCTTACAACGGGTCACGTCAGACTTTTGTCATGCACATATTAAGCAGTATAATTGAGGTGGGAATAAAAAGAGTTTTGCAACACTTCTGGAACTGGGCAATTCGGACACTATGAGTTTACCGTAGATGTTCAGCACCTGTTGTGCTGCCCCCATCCACCCAGATTTATCCCCTCTTTCCATCCCTCTCCCCTATCCCCTCCTTCTTTTTCATTCTGTGCTAGGAAATCTCTCTTTTCTATCCCTCTCTTTGTTTCTGCCTTGTTCCTTTCCTTCGAGTCACCTCCTTCCGGTCTACTTTATGCCTCTTTGGCCATTCTCCTGCTTTGTTTTCCTTGCACACCAAAGTCGGATGCACTGGGCCTGACTTGTCAGGTACTTATTGGCACCACCACGCATTTTTGCTCATATGACAGACAATGGTTGCTGTCTGAGCTTTAGACGAAGAGGAAAATGTTTCCTTCCTTCCTTCCCTCCTTCCTTCCTTCATTCTGTCTGTCTGTCTGTCTGTCTGTCTGTCTGTCTGTCTGTCTGTCTGTCTGTCTGTCTGTCTGTCTGTCTGTCTGTCTGTCTTCTTCTCTTCCTTCTCTCTTCTCTCTCTCTCTCCCTCTCTCTCCCTCTCTCTCTCTCTCTCTCTCTCTCTTCTCTCTCTCTCTCTCTCTCTCTCTCTCTCTCTCTCTCTCTCTCTCTTTTCTTGTGATCTCTAGGCCTGTGACTAATTTTGTTGACAGATGATGGATGGATAATGTACCTAGTAGTTAACTTGTTATGTTTTATTTACTACTTTTGCTTGTTTGCTTTTGTTTTAACTACTACTTACTCATTATAGATTTTCTGGTTTCACCTTGTTTTTGTTTTCTATTACAATGATCATTTGATTGATTTTTAGTTCACTGTATTGCGCCTTTGTTATTCAATTATATCATTTGTCCTTACAACTTGACCTGTTTATTACTGTCTTATTGTTTTGGCCTTGTTTGTTTGGTTATTATTGTTTTTAGTTGAAGGTGTTTCTTAAATTGATGTAATCCCTGATTAGGGTGGGGACTGGATGTAAAAAAGCACATCACTGCTTATTCATTATCCTCGAATAAAAGAATTTGATTTGATTTGATTTGATTTGATTTGATCTCTCTCTCTCTCTCTCTCTCTCTCTCTCTCTCGCTCTCTCGCTCTCTCTCTCTCTCTCTCTCTCTCTCTCTCTCTCTCTCTCTCTCTCTCTCCCCTCTCTCTCTCTCTCTCTCGCTCACTCGCTCACTCGCACACACCACACACACACACACCACACACACACACACACACACACACACACACACACACACACACACACACACACACACACGCGCACACTGTTCCACTATGCCAAATAATCAGAATATGTATATATATATATCAGGAACAGTAATGAAGAAAATAAGACAATATTTACATTTTACTCCATTAAAGGAACAACTGACGACTACTCATATAAAAAATGTTTAATACAGAGTTCATAGATCTTGGCTGTTTCCGTTTGTTTACGGAAATCTACGAAAGCATGGATATTGCCGAAAACATAACCAAAAATAAAATGAGATGAAAATAAATAAACATGAGAAAAACAATATTTTGGGATCATTATGGTAGAATAGAACACAATACAGCACAATATGAATCATCTATATCCTACATGCTTCTCAGCCTGAATTCAGACATGATATATTTCCCATTTTGGGTTAGCTAAGAGACAGGCACCGTGGCCTGTTGGATAAGACGAAGGACTTGTGGTCTGAATGTCCTTGGTGTCACGGGTTCGAATTTCACTGGGAGTCTTACTAACTTAAAAAAAAAAAAAAAATTAAAAATAATGAAAAACCCTGCACATGGAGGATGGAGGAGAGTTAGGGGAAGTAACCAGCCTCGGATTTCGGACTGTGGTGGGTTCAAATCCCATAAGAGTCATAGGGATTTTCATAAGAGTCATGGGGATTTTTCGGACCCCGGCCGGCTCCTTCTCAGAGTGAGTGTGCTGTGGACTCGGTCGTGCTCCATCGACTTTACGGATGCGAATTTGAGAGTGTTGCTCAAATTCCCTGACCAACCCTACACTGCAGGGCCCGGTTGACGCTGGGATATATTACCATGATAGTTTGCATAGAATACAACCCTGTCAAGTAGTCTCAAAGCAGATGCACTTCCACAGCAGCGTTACATCATCCTCATAACCATTGATTATCATGCAAGAATACAAATTGTCTCTGATTCGGTGGCCCCCATTGCTTCGGCCTCCCTCGGTTTCTCCATACACTTCTTTGTGCCAAAGCCTTTGGGGTTGGAGGTTCATGGGGGACGGCCACCTCCTCTGGCTCCACCACTGAGCTAATGCTGTAGGGGTTTAGTAGGTGGTATCTTGCATATGTCAGTTCAGAACAGGCACCATTGAACACCACCAGAGTGACCCAGCAGAAGTGCAGGGCCACCTCTGGCTGGTGGTCCCACGGCAGCCTAATGGTGATGCCTGATGGTGATGATGGTGATGGGGTAGGTATCGGGAAGGATGAGGTTTAGTATTGTTGGGGATAGGTATAGGGAAGGATGAGGTTTAGGGGGAGGAGTATTGGGGGATAGGTATAGGGAAGGATGAGGTTTAGGGGGAGGAGTATTGGGGGGATAGGTATAGGGAAGGATGAGGTTTAGGGGGAGGAGTATTGGGGGATAGGTATAGGGAAGGATTAGGTTTAGGGGAGGAGTATTGGGGGGGTAGGTATAGGGAAGGATGAGGTTTAGGGGGAGGAGTATTGGGGGATAGGTATAGGGAAGGTGAGGTTTAGGGGAGGAGTATTGGGGGGTAGTATAGGAAGGATGAGGTTTAGGGGGAGGAGTATTGGGAGATAGGTATAGGGAAGGATAGGTTTAGGGGAGGAGTATTGGGGGTGTAGGTATAGGGAAGATGAGGTTTAGGGGGAGGAGTATTGGGGGATAGGTAAGGGAAGGATGAGGTTTAGGGGAGGAGTATTGGGGGGTAGGTATAGGGAAGGATGAGGTTTAGGGGGAGGAGTATTGGGGGGTAGGTATAGGAAGGATGAGGTTTAGGGGGAGGAGTATTGGGGGATAGGTATAGGGAGGGATGAGGTTTAGGGGAGAGAGTATTGGGGGGTAGGTAAAGGGAAGGATGAGGTTTAGGGGAGGAGTATGGGGGGTAGGTATAGGAGGATGAGGTTTAGGGGAGGAGTATTGGGGGGTAGTATAGGGAAGGATGAGGTTTAGGGGAAGTATTGGGGAGGTAGGTATAGGGAAGGATGAGGTTTAGGGGATGAGTATGTGGGGGTAGTGTTGGGAAGGATGAGTTTAGAAGAAGTACGGTGGGGGCAGTTGTATGGAAGGTGGAGGTTAGGGGGGAGTAGATGGGTAGGGAAGGAGGATCAGGCTAGTGTGGGAGTGTGAAAGAGGTGTAGGGAGGGAAGATGTTTAGGGGGAGAGTATGGAAGGGTAGGTGCAGGGAAAGAGGTTTAGGGGTAGGTAGATGTGGGTAGGTGTAGGGAATGGGGGGAGTATTGTTGGGTAGGTTAAGGAAGCAGGTTTGAGGAGTAGGGTATCGGAGATGGTGAGGGAGGAAGGTGAGGAGTGTGGTAGGGAGATAGGGGGGTAGGTGTAGGAAGGAGGAGGTTAGGGGGAGTATGATTGGGGGGCGGTTAAGTGTGGAAATACGATGTATGTAGGAAGTGGGGTAGGTGTAGGAGGGGGATGAGTAGGTTTCGGGGAGGAGCAGATGGGTGGGTTGTAGGGAGGAGGTGAAAGTTTAAGGGGACGAGTAGGGGGGTAGTTAGTGAAGAGGGTATGATAGTAGGTGTGGGAAGGAGAAGGTTTAGGGGTAGTATGATGGGGGTAGCTGTAGGGAGGGAGGTTTAGAAGGAGTATGTTAGGGTAGGTGTGGGTGAATTATGATGGGGTAGGTGTAGGGAGGAAAGGTTTAGGGGGAGTATGGTAGGGTAGGTGTAGGGAGGAGACGGTTTATGAGTATGATGGAGAGTATGATGGGTTATGTGTAGTGTAGGAGAGTGGTTAGGGGGATTATGATGGGGGGTAGAATAGGGAGAGGGTATGAGTAGGTTTCTGGAGGGAACATGATCGGGGGAGGTGTAGGGAGGGAGCCGCTTAGGGAAGGGAAAGGTGCTTAGAGGGGAGTATGATGGGGGGGGGGGGAGATGTTAAGGTGGGAAATACAATGTATGGAGGGACGTAGGTGTAGGGAAGGGGAGATTTATGGAGGATATGATGGGTAGGTGTAGGGAAAGGAGAGGTTTATGGGGAGTTATGATGGGGTAGGTGTAGGTAGGGAGGAGGTATTATGGGGAGTATGATGGGTTGGTGTGTGGAGGGTTAAGGTTTATGGGGGAGTATGATGGGGTAGATGTAGAGAAGGAGGGTTTATGGGGAGTTATGATGGGTAGGTGTAGGTGGGGGAGTTTATGGGGAGTATGATGGGGGGAGGTGTTAGGGAGGGAGGTGAAAGTTTTAAGGGACGAGTATATGGGTAAGTGTTGTGAGGGGTTTTGATTAGTTAGGTGTAGGGGAGGAGAAGGTTTAAGGGGGTATGTTA
>CM060333.1:6021855-6031855 GCA_030674155.1 Stramonita haemastoma | reverse complement strand
GAGTTTACCTTTTACCCCAGTTTTCTTCAAAACATTCCATAATACATTTCTATTTACCAAATCGAAAGCTTTTCTAAAATTGACAAATGCCACAAAGAGTTTTTTTGTTTTTAAGCAAAAAAGTTTGGACTATTGCATACAATGTAAAAATATGATCTACTGTGCTATAACGTGCTCTGAAACCAGCTTGTTCTTCAATTATCTTTTCTTCTTTTTCTGTCCAATTCTTTAGTCTTTTGTTCAAAATATGTGTATACACATTGCTCACAATGCTTGTTAATGCTATACCACGGTAATTATCTGAATCATTTGGATCTCCTTTCTTATACAGTGGAACAATAACAGATATGGACCAATCTGTTGTGAAAACACCCAAGTCAAATAAGCGATTAAAATATGCAACAAGAAAATCGATAACTATTGTGTCTGCATGTTTTAACATTTCACTCACCACTCTATCTAGCCCTGCACTTTTTCTAGCTTTTAGGTTACCAATGCTGGTAAGAACCTCTTGCTTGGAAATGGGGTCATAAAACCGGGTATCAGACATTTCTTCTTCTTCCTGATCTTCAGGGTCATGTACAACTTCAGAATCTGATACTGGTACGGAATCATGAAACACACTAAAAAAAATGCCTGTACCATTGTTCAATACTAATATTATTGTAGATAAATGTTTTCATATTCACTGATCTAATTGTCTGCCAAAATAACTTTGGATTATTTACTGACTGTTTCAGCTTTGTTAATCTTGCCAGATCAAACTCTCTTTTCTTTTTACTTTGTAACTGTTTGTATTCTTTCCTTTCTTTAACATAAGCATCTTTCTTATCATGGCACATTGTTTAATCCTGTTTAAATTTTCTTAACAATCTTCTCACTGTTTTTCTCTTTTGGAAACATTCCTTATCATACCAGTCATTAGCTTTTTCTTTTTCCCCACTGTTCTTATCATGCATGCTGCTGCACTGCATAATAATTGTACGAAGATTTCCATGGAATTATTTTGTCTGACTGAGGATTTATTTATCCTCAGTCATCGAGGATTGTTCAGGCAACCTGCTGACTGAAAGCTCAGCAGTTTTGAATAGATGGTCACAGTATTGCTCGGACCTGTACAACCACCCCTTACAGCCTGACCACAGCCTGATTAATGAGGACTCAACACCACAGAGGGAACCTTCACCACTACCAGTGCTGAAGGAAGAAGTGGAGGAAGCTATCTGTAGTTTACCAACTGGAAAGTTGCCTGGAGCAGACAACATACCAGCAGAGCTGCTCAAGAATGGAGGGGAACACCTGATCATTGTCATTACATCTCTCTGTCAGAAGATCTGGGCGACAAAGCAGTGGCCAGCAGAATGGACACAGTCTCTTATTATCCCCCTGCCCAAGAAAGGAAACCTCCATCAGTGCCAGAATTACAGAACGATCAGCCTCATTAGCCACACCAGTAAGATCATGTTAAGAGTGACACTGAACAGACTCAAAAAGGAGGTGGAAGAGCACCTGGCAGAAGAACAAGCTGGGTTCAGGGCAGGAAGGAGCACAGTAGAACAAATTTTCAGCTGCCGAATCCTGATGGAGAAGCATCTGCAACATCAGAGGGACTTGCTACACAACTTCATTGACTTCAAGAAGGCCTTCAACAGAGTGTGGCATGCAGGCCTTTGGCAAGTCCTCAGGAAGTTTGGCATTGAGGAGGGTCTCATCCAGATCATAGAAGTGCTGTACAACACCTCCAGCAGTGCAGTCCTCCTCAACGGCCAAGTAGGAGACTACTTCAAAACCACAGTCGGCGTCCGTCAGGGCTGCTTGCTCTCTCCAACTCTCTTTAATATATTCCTGGAGAACATCATGAGGGAAACACTTTACGACTTCCACTCTACCATCTCAATAGGAGGGCGACCCATTAACAACCTGCGCTTCGCTGATGATATTGATCTCATGGGAGGCAGCAACAAGGAACTCCAAGATCTTACCAACAGACTGGTAGACAGAGCAGGTGCATATGGGATGGAAGTCAGCACAGAAAAGAGTAAAGTATTGGTCAACAGTGCAAACGGTACCACAGCACAGATCTACATGAATGGCCAGCAGCTGGAAGAAGTAGACGCTTTCAAATATCTTGGCGCTACCCTCACGAAAGATGGACGCTCCACCACAGAGATTAAGACCAGGCTAGCCATGGCAACATCAGCTATGGCAAAACTGAACAAGATATGGAGAAGTGACAACATCAGCTTCAAAACAAAAGTCAAATTGTTCAGATCCCTGGTCATCTCCATCCTGCTCTATGGCTGCGAAAGTTGGACAATGACCGCTGAAACCACCAAGCGGATCCAGACGTTCGAGACAAAATGCTTCAGGCGACTGCTTGGAATTTCCTGGAAGGATAGGAAAACAAACACATTTGTGCAAAGTCAAGTCGCACTGATGGCTGGCCCTCAGGAACCCCTACTAGCCACTGTCAAGAAAAGGAAGCTGGCATGGTTCAGCCATGTCACACGCCACAACACCCTCCCCAAGACAGTCCTACAAGGAATGCTAGAAGGTGGCAGATGCTGAGGCAGACAAACCAAAAGCTGGATGGATAACATCAAGGAGTGGACCCACCTGGACAGTCCAACACTCATTCGGAAGGCGGAGGACAGGGCTGGATGGTGATGGCTGGCTGCAGAATTGTCTCTCATGTGAGAAAAGAAGAAGAAGAATTTATGTCTGAATTCAAGGCCGCAGATGCTTCTTGAATACCTTGCTTAAAATCAGCAGACCTTTGCTCTTCCTTATAGTGTGACGCACACTCCTCAGACCAAATGATACGCTCTTCAACACAAGAGGCATCTTCCTGAGGTTTAGTATGATTTGTCTCATTGCATGCTGTTTTCCATTTAAATTCTACAGGTAAGTGCCATGAGTCAACACGATCACTAATACACATATCACAATAGGTTCTGGAAAATATATCTTCTGACATAACAACATAATCTACCACACTGCAGCCATGTGGTGATACATATGTATAATCACCTGCAAAGTCACCATCACAACATCCATTAACAATAACACAGTTTAATATTAAAAAAAAACACAAATTCAACAAAGATCTACCAAACCGATTTATAATATCATCCTTTGACTTTCTTTCCAGGTAGTTAGAATTATCAGTATCATCATCATCTTCCTCATAACACTGAGTGGAATGAGTGATCATATGTTCCTCTGTAGGCTAGTTGCTTGCAGTTCTAGCATTGAGGTCACCTAGTATCATTATATATATAAATCCTGATCTTGTGTTGCATGCAAAATATTTTCTTCTAAATGAACAATACCATCCTTAATTACAAGTTGATCATATAATGGTCCATTTTCTGGCACAACATAGCATGCAAATAGAAGAACATCTTTACTAATATTAAAGACAGACTTGCTGACTCTAACTGCTACAGTGTTGTCACAATTAATTCTAATGCTGGAAACAATATTAGCCAGTGATTTTCTGATCAACAATAAAACGCCGTCTGAATTCCGACCTTGCTTGGACAATCTTTTAGCTGGAGCAAAAAATTTTATGTGATCATGAAAAATACTACTAAAGTCAAAAGTATCATCCACAAAAGTTTCTGTAAGGCAAGCAAAATCAAAACTGGAAACATAGTTCATGAAGGATAAATCAGTAAGTTTTGAATACAAATTTTCAACATTATATACAAAAAAACTGAACTCATCAAAAGATCCTGCCTGTCCTAGTGTGGAGCACCCCTAGCAGAACGTTGGGGCCGGCAAGGGTCAGAACCAGAAATCCTATCACCAGGAGAGACTGGCTACCTCTGGTCGGGTTCATGTTTGTACAGCTCTGTCTCTGTCCACCACCACCCCCTCTGTCACGTGCTCCCTGTGCATTGCTAAACCGTCTGTCCTCACTGGAAGTGCAAAGGGAGTCTTTGCCTGACTCTGACCCTCACCCTGCATCGAACCCTTACCTTTTTGCCTCTGCCCTCTGTGGTACTGCTGCCCTTACCACTGTCCCTATCATGTCCATCCTGGACACGGCTACACTGCCTGCCAGTGCTGGAGGGATGAAGGGAATCCAAGCCATGGCCTTGTTCTTTGCCAAGGTCATGACCTCTGACCTTATTGGCACTGCTGCTTGTAGCACGTCATCCAGTTGCGACAGCCTTTGCATTTCAGGGGATGTTTTCCTGGCATCAGGGACACCGGCTGCTTCTGCTGCTGCTGCTACCTCTGCATAGGTCCTGGGGTCTGGTCTTCTGGGCCCACCATCAGCTTGCCTCTCCTGAAGAAAGCAACCTTCCCCTCTCTCCTTGCTTCTGCAACGATGCTGGCTTGTTTCCTGAGTCAAGTCATTAGCCACCCTGACTCCCTTTTCTTCCAGTCGTGATTGATAGTTCTTGTCAGTAAGCACAGTCATTTTATCTCTCCAACGACTGAATTTTACAATCATTGGTTTGGGATGACCGTCGCACTCTCTCCTACTTTGTGTGCTCTGGAGAAGTCATCTGCACACCACTTCTTTGGTGCATCCACACTGTTTAAGGTGTCAGCAACTAACTTGGCACATGTGTCGTAACTCTCAAACTTTTCACCCTGAGGCACCCATAAAGGCGGAGGTTGTCCCTCATGAAAAACTTTCCAGAGTGTCACAATGGTCCTTTAAGCTGTCGATTTCTGTTTTCATTTGATCCATTTCTGTATACATTGCTGTTAAATTGTCTTCGTTTTGTCTGCATGTATTGTAGAATTCACTGAGATCCTCTTTCATTTCTTTCATTGGTGATGACAAACTGTTCGTTCTCTTCCTCTAACATGTCACAATGTTTGCCAATATCTTCACACATTGTTTTTACATGCCCAATGTCTGATTTGATTGTGCTGACATCTGACTGAATGCTTGACATGTTTTTTGAAAGAGATTCAATATGTTTGCTTTGCTTCTGCATTGCCTCACTTTGTTCTTGCATTGACTCTTAAGATTTGCATTACGGCATCAGAGGAAGCATCAAGACTTACCCCAGGATGTGAGGGGAAGAAAACGAAGTCTTACTACAGTCCTTGTTGCTTTCTGCTGCCACCCTGTCTTCTTCTTCATTCAGCTGCTTTTGTGGGGGGGAGTTACTGTCCACAGGTCCAGGGTTTACTTCCACGTCACCACAGCACAAGAAGTACGAAGCCACAAACACAAACAGCAGTACATCCAGTCTATTCGTGCAGTCAGGATTCTCACCGCATTTTCAACACAAACTGCACACGTTTGGCCATGAAGCTACAGTATGTGGCCAAAAATAGACCACAGGTAGCACGAAAACTATAAGTTGCTCACAGGCATGGTGCTTGCGGTCAAAATTTTTACACCACTGTGATCACCACACTTGGAGGAATGTCACTGTATGCATTAAACTTGTGAGGTGTTTAATTAATGCACTAATTATCAATAATTAACAATATCCAGGGCCACACAGGCAAAAGCGTCCTATCTCTCCAGTGAGATCAACTCACTCCCCCCCCCCCCCCCCCCCCCCACAGACAGACAGAGAAAGAAAGAGAGAACGACAACACAAAAACAAAAATAACAGTGGAATTTTCGATATTAAGTGATTAGCCCAGAAGCATGTTTTTTGCTAAATGAAATTGTAGATTCAATACTGGATATAATTGGTGTTTACCAAATGGAATCAGCTGCCTGTGAGCAGTTTGTTTCCAATTCGTGGCATCAGCCACAAGCAGGGAAATTCAGTCAACAAGGAAGAAGGCCATATTTCAGCAAAAGAAAAAAAACTAAAGGAGCATGCATTACATGTGTTTACAGGGATGCTATTACCCATGCATTGTCACAGACACATACACACAATCACAAAACAAACAAACCCACACGCCCACTCTACCCCCCTTCCCTCATCCCATACACACGCGCACACACTCACACATTGAGAGACACGGGCAGATACAAATAGGGAGACAGATTGAGACATTTAGACACAGATACAGACTGGCAGAAAAGAAATGGAAGATACAGAGAGATAGAGACAGACAGACAGATAGTCAGACAGACAGACATAAAGGTACACACACCAAAGTGTAGTTGATTTTTTTACTGGAGGTACAGAGAGAGGGGGAGAGATGCAAAGATTTTTTTTAATGCAGACAGAACCACGCAGAGATAGAGACAACGAGAAAAAGAAAGAGGCAAAGAACTGTTTGACAGAGAGAGAGAGAGAGAGAGAGAGAGAGAGAGAGAGAGAGAGAGAGAGAGAGAGAGAGAGAGAGAGAGAGAGAGAGAATGAATGAATGAATGAATGAAAATGAATGAATAATCTTCTTTATTTTTCAAGGGTTACAGAGTAAGCATTACACAGAAAAGAGAGAGAGAGAGAGAGAGAGAGAGAGAGAGAGAGAGAGAGAGGAGAGAGAGAGAGAGAGAGAGAGAGAGAGAGAGAGAGAGAGATTTTTTAAATTTATTCTTTTATATCGAGGATAATGGAATAAGCACTCTTGTGCTTTTTTTCATCCAGTCCCCGTGTGTATGCATTTTCGTAAATGTCATCTGTTCCCACCGGAACACGATGGCCTACTACGAAAAACGGAACAGATTTAACGTGTGAGAGAGAGATAGAGACAGAGACAGAGAGACACAGAGAGAGGTATGGATTTTACTTGCAAATGCTGAGAGAGGGAGGTGTGGGGACTACCCCACAGATGACAGTGACACAATGCTGATGGCTTCAATCAGGAAAGCCTGCAATTTGTCCATTGACTTTGGGCCAACAAAAGAAGCCCGGCCACTAACACAGGATTATAGGTTCTGCTGGTTATTACTTTATGAAATGTGAATAATTTCATAACAGCCTCGAGTTAACTCGACCGTCATTTTCGTCCCTTTGTGCTTTGAATTTTTCTCTGTGTTGTTGATTTGATAAGACTGTTGTTGTTGTGCCTGTGTTATGTTCAGTGTCACGTTTTTGTTTCAAAGGGTGTTGAGCCAGACCTGGACAATGACGTTACACTCAGCGTGTGATACACTAACAGTCATGTTGTCATCACTTGATAGTGTGAATCGTTCGCTTTTACACCGTCAGGTGTGGCTGGGAAAAATAACGGCACGTCCTTTCCAGCTCCTCTCGTGGGCCGTACAGCTTGGTCTGTAGGGTTATCTCTGTCGGCCACACTTTCTTCCTCAGGTCGCTGTATAGCGTACACCTCTGAAGGATGTGTTCGCCTGTCTGGTTTTCTTTACCACAGCCACACAGGGGAGAAGGAACAAGTTTCAGCTTTGTGGATATAATTCATATTGACAGGTTGAATACAGACTCTGAAAAGTAACTGCTACTCATAAACTTGTGGACAATATCTATCATAGGGACATTCAAAAGATGTTGTAAGCACTGTACGAAAATCTGCCAAATAAAATTGTGGTGAACTAGTATTTTTCTGTCCATATTGCCTCCACTTTGAAGATGCAAACTAAAACAGCGTGTGCTCGGCCTTACCAAGTCAGCTGTTTTTTCCTGCTCTTCCTCCTCATTAATTTAATTCTCTTGTTTTTCCTCTTATTGTTGCAGTGTTGTTGTTGTTGTTGTTGTTGTTGTTGTTGCTGCTGGTGATAAGGAAAATGATGATGATGATTATGATGATGATGATGATGATGATGATGATGATGATGATGATGATGATGATGGTGGTGGTGGTGGTGGTGGTGGTGGCAATGGTGGTAGTGGTAATAATGATGTTTAATTTCGTATTTTTGTTTATCCTTTATCTAAAAAAATAAAATGTTTCTTTTTGAATTGGGCACCTCTATTTTTCATCAATGTATATGCTAATCAGTTTGATTTTTCGATTTAAATTATCAGGCTCTCTTTAATATTACTTCTTCTTCTTCCTAAGTTGAAAAAACTAGGAGAAAAGAGGAGAAGGGGTGAGCGTTGCCCAAAGCATGCTGGGATCCAATTCTAACTTACTTAGTCTTCTTCAAATCTGTTCATTTTGTGTTATTTCTGCATTGACAAAATTCAGGAGTAAATTTTCAAATAGATAAATCTGTAGTATGTGAGCAAGAGACAAAATGATAGAATATAACAAAGCAAGAAAAAAGTTCAAAACATGGTGATAATTACGTAGATAATCTAATGAATAAATAAAAATGAAGTCATGAATAGATAAATGAACTATACTGAATTAATTTGAGAATCAAATGTCATACAACAAATTAAAGTATACATCAACAGCAACAACAACGATCTGATAAAACAGTACTGAAAACTGATGTACGGCAAGACAACACGTAGCGCGCGCGCGCGCGCGCGCCACACACACACACACACACACACACCACACACACACATACACACATACACACATACACACACACACATACACACACACACACACACACACACACACACACACACACACACACACAAAACACACACACAGATTTTTGTATTCGGGTAGCCATTTATGGAATAATCTCCCAATAGATCTAAAAAGTACTAAAAGCAAAACCCAATTTAAAAGACACTTAAAATTCTATCTCATGAGTAACAGTGTTAAAAATGACTTGTAAATTTTACTTTTTGACCACTGGGTATTTTTGTGCTATTCACTCAGATTTTTTACTGTTATGATTTTCAATGCAACTTTGTTGTAATGATTATATGACATCGCGCAGAATAATGCACCGGTGCACTTACACGCGCATGTGTATATGTTTGCATGTATATATGATGTTTGTATACGTTATTTGTGCAGTGTGTGTGTATGCGTGTGCGCGCGCGCGCGTGTGTGTGTGTGCATGCGCGCGCGCGTGTGTGTGTGTGCATGCGCGCGCGCGCGTGTGTGTGTGTATCTGTGTATGTGTGTGTGCGTGTGTATGTTTCACATGTGTATCTAACATATAATAGCAGGCATGGGTGAGTGATTAGTCGATAACAAGTGTTTATTAGTATGTACGCATTTTTAATATTGAAATGTTTAAATATTGATTTGCTAAAATTTTGGTTAAGGTATGTGTAGTTGGCTAGTTTGCTAGTTTGTTTGTTTTTTAGATCATCATCATTTCAGTTCTCTTTATTGCTGTAATAATTGTTGTTGTCATTATTGATTTCTTTTCTTTTTCCTTTTCTCACATACTTTTCTTTTGTAGATGGCTTGATGAAAAAAAGCAAATGTTTTGCTTATTCAATGTACCATCTGTAAATAAAAATTGGACTTTGACTATGACTTTGACTTGACACACACACACATTCTACAAAACGTATCGAACGTGTGCACATATTGTGTTGGCTTTGCTTAATAATCTCAGAACCTGCTCCTAAGGGTATACAGAAAACTGTCATATTTCACAATACAACAAAACACCACACAGACTTCTTAACACCCCTCTCCTCCCATCTCCCTATAAACACACAATGGGGGGGCCTTTCCAAAAAATAAATACTTCTGTCTTCCTGAAAATTTGTGTTAGTGTTTTCCCTCTCACATCTTTTATTTACTGTTTCTTTGGCTTTCTCTTCATTTGTGTCAGTCATTTTTTGGCTGGTTTCCTTCTATACCTCAAGCAAGCAGCCCCTATTCGATGATTGTTTTGTGAACTTTTGTTATTCATTACTTTCTTAATACATTTCTCCATTTCTTTTCTTTAGAATTGTCATGAATCATTGTGTCATTTGGGTGCACTGTTCTGATTTGTTTGTTTTTTTCAAGTCAAGAAAGTTTTTTTGTTGTTGCTGGTATTTTAACCAGTCTGTGGTGAATGATTCATCCTAGTCAAGCCCCTAGAGGTGGAGATGCAGAGAGTTTATTCATGCTAGGGCTTTTGTTCTTCATGTCGTATTCTGAACCATTAGTCATGAACAGGCCGTATGAAGGAGGAAGTTTTCAACAGGTACATCTACATGTAGAGCAATGGCCACTTGGCCTACATAAACACGAAGAGTTTAAAGCATTAATGCTGGCCGTAGTTTTAATGCCTGTGATGGTAAGA
>CM060333.1:6016855-6019355 GCA_030674155.1 Stramonita haemastoma | reverse complement strand
GCAGAGGTTGCTGGCTGCCTAGCCTTTTCGCTGCTGACCTATTTTGCTCAGGCCTATGCTGAAGAAATTTTCAGAAAGAGACAAAATCACGCATATAATTTTCAATTGCTTTTAATTCAGGAAATTCCTAAGATAGCTACATAAAAGCATATACTGAATGAAAGGAAATTGAATGAAGATTGTATTTGTGACAATTTTAAAAATATATAATTAGACAGACAGACACACGTGCGCGCGCAGGCACGCACGCACGCACGCACCACACGCACACACACACACACACACACACACACACACCTGCTCTTCACACAAACACACAGCCAGGGAGCCAGGGCAGATGTCAGCAAGAACAATAGCTCATCAACAAAACAAACAGACACACACTGATAACTGAAAGCTAACGAGTAGCCTAGGTGACAAGTGACACACGAGGTCCGCAACCACTTCAAAGTAGATCAAACACATCGGCCACTCAGTGACTGGCTCGCTCGCTCACTGACCAAGCCCTAAACCAAAGGTGCAACCATACGATACACACATTTAATTGTTTTGTTTATGAATAAACAGAGAAAAAAAGCAATATAATAATGTTATAAAAACGAATAAAGCCCTCAACTATACCCAACTGCATCTCGAATGATACGATCTTCATGTTCCGATTCAGACCACGAGTACGCAGAAGTTTCTTCCGGATCAAAACCTGAGTCTTTTGGATCGCAAAGTTCGATGTCAACTGAATAAAAAAAATTAAAAAAACACCCTAATCTCCACTATCTTGATCTCTATAAATTTCATCAATAACTTCAGCAACTGTATAGGTCAGTTGAGGGGCAGCCATTGCTTCGAAAACCCAAAAATTGAACTTCGCAGTACCTGTTTACCTTGCCGATTGAACGTCATAAAATATGCAAATAACTTGAACAAATGGGACTCATGGGTTGAAGATACATCAAGGGAGCTAAACAAATCATAATAAGAAGGATTTTCAGCAATGCTGAGCGAAACAGACAGAGCGTTGGTTCATGACGAGCGGCGCTCATCAACACAGCATTGCAGGTGGCGGTTTCTATGACGAGCGGCGCTCGTCAACAGCGCAGTGTAGGGGCTAGTTGAGGTCGGTGACTGTTAGCTTTGGTGTGTGGGTGCTAAGAAGAGGGGTTTGTTGTCACTGCTTACAGGGGTCTTTCTGGCTGCTTCAAAGATTTTTTTTGTTTTTGCACTTTGTACCACTTTATGTCACAGCAGATTTCTCTGCGTGAAATTCGGCTGCTCTCCCCGGGGGGAAAGCAGGTCGCCACAAGTGCAGCGTCTATCCTTTTGTTTTTTCCTTTTCCCGTCTGCAACTGTATTTTGTTTCACTATCAGAGTGGCTTTTTTTTTTTTTTTTTACAGAGTTTTGCCATGCCATCCAGGGTCAATTCCCTTCTTGCCGTGGGTTCTTTCATGTGCACTAAATAGTGATGTTTAACACACGGGACCTCAGTTTATCCTCTCATCTGAAAGACTAGTGCCCAACCACCACTCGGGGTCTAATGGATGGAGGAAAAGTTTTGGGCCCAGATGGGCACGAACCACCCCACATGGACTTTTTGCTTTCTAGGCAAGGCGTGTTACCACCTAGACCACTGATCCACCAACTGCCTAGCTGAGGTCTTTGACTGCTTATAAAAAAGATTTGGACTGTTTAGGTAATGCCTTTTACTGCTTTGAATAAGATTTGGACTGTTTAGGTGAGGCCTTCTACTGCTTTGAATAAGATTTGGACTGTTTAGGTGAGGCCTTCTACTGCTTTGAATAAGATTTGGACTGTTTAGGTGAGGCCTTCTACTGCTTTGAATAAGATTTGGACTGTTTAGGTGAGGCCTTTTACTGCTTTGAATAAGATTTGGACTGCTCAGCCAAGGCATTCTCTGTTAGAAGGTTTTTAACAGCTTTTTCAAGGGGAATATGATTGTGAAATAACTTACATCCCTTTTTGCCTATAGCTTCCTTCAAAACATACATTTGATTCAGAAACTTTCGAAAGTACATCTCATGAAAAAGTCTTAAGACTCATTTTTTCTTCCCCGTGGGGATGCAATGAGCCTGTCAATATAAAAACAACCCCCACCTTCTGAAAATTCTGTGTCAGGAATTCCCTCTTTTCTGTCACTTTCTTTTTTGTTTCTGACATGTTCCTGTCATCTCCGTCTTGTCCATTTTCTGTCTGTTTTGGTCCATTCTTCTGCCTTTTTCCCCCCAGAAAGGCATAAAAGATAACAGTTGTCTCCCATTCCGAAATGGGATGGGTTAAGTCTGATTTGTCAGCGCTGAATAGCAGCCTGACGCAGTGTTTTTTTTTTTTTTTTTTTTTTTGGGGGGGGTGTTTTTTGTTTTATTCTTGTTTTTTGGTGTTGTTTTTTTTGTTGCTCATGGCATATCTTCTGTCTGAGGGATCTTCGAAGAAGATGAAGTAAGATAGCTTTTTTATGGTTGAAATTATTTTACATCTGGTTTGCTT
>CM060333.1:6006855-6011855 GCA_030674155.1 Stramonita haemastoma | reverse complement strand
GTGAAGGTTTAGATCTGAAGTTGTCATTGAAATTTGCCATTTGATTCATCTTTTATCTTTAAAGGGCTCAGAATTAACTTTCTGTTGGATTCCATCTCACAGTGGTTTTTACTACAATGAAAAAGTTGACACCCTAGCAAAAAAAGGAGCAAAGGGTTCATCAGAGGTGACACAACTAGTACTCCCCTTTTCACTACAAGAGTGTTATCATATCATAATAAAATCACAACGAAATTTATTTCATTGTGAGGAAAGAAGGCTTGGCTGCCTAGATGCACACAAAGAACTACGGAAATTTGAGTCTTTTGTTAAAACACGAGAACGTGATATATATTGTTCGAAGCAGATTGTTTCCTTAGCTTCGGTTTGTTATTGTGATTGCTTTGGACTTTAAAGACACTCTAAACCAGTTTTTTTTTTCTTGTTTGTACTTTGGGGGCTTCAATAGGTCTCCTGTTCACAGGATTTTTTGTTATACCTATTGTTTAATTTGGTTGTTCCTTGGGGAAGGGAGAGGGGGGTGATTATGTTCATAATTGGCTTCTTGATGCTGTTGTTGGGAATTCTCATTCTTGTTTTGGGGGTTGGGCGGTCTTTTGTGTGTGTGTGTGTGTGTGTGTGTGTGTGTGTGTGTGTGTGTGTGTGTGTGTGTGTGTGTGTGTGTGTGTGTTGTTGTTGTTGTTGTTGTTGTTGTTGTTGTTGTTGGGGGTGGGGGGTAGCTTTTTTTAAAAAATAAATAATTATTTGTTGTTATTGATGGTGGTGTTTCTTTTTTTTTTTTTTTGGGGGGGGGGGGGGGAGGGCTACTTACGACTTTTTTTCTCAAGTGAAATTACCTTACACTTTTTCGTTGGAATTACTGTTTTTGTTAGAAATTGTTAGAACTGCATTTTCCTATTTGTTCATTGTAGTTTAGTAGGTAAGTAACGTTAAGGGTTTTTTTTTTCATCAATCCACATGTAGGCCCTATTGATCCCCTGAAATTCGATCTTGCATACATTACCAACTACACCCTCCTCCCCAGACATTCACACACCCTTCCCCCTCTGTCTTTCTCTGTCTCTGTCTCTGTCTCTCTCCCTCATTTCCGTCTAATATCACATTTTGTGAAAAGACGTTGAAAGAAATTGAACACACACAGAGATACATATAATCACACACACACCACACACACACACACACACACACACACACACACACACACACACACACACACACTGTCCACCACCACATTGTTGTGAATGCAAGTTGAAATGAAGACCAACAATTTTACGAATCCCCCCCCCCCCCCAACATACACACACACACACACACACACACACACACACACACACACACACACACACACACACACACACACACACACACACATACACAGAAGAGACGGAGTGGAAAACATATTTGTGGAGGTTTGGGTTGAAATGTTACTGTGAATCAGTGCATTATTGCACCCCAAAACGGCGCAATAGCTTGGCATTTTGGCCGTATTTTTATGACCATTACGAACGATTTTCTCACTGGCACCAGGCCCTCTCACTCTATTTTTCAATGTAACAGACAAAGCATGTCTCACTCCAACAACTAAAGCGACACCTAGCGGAGCCTCTCTTTGGGTTGCCTGCTAATAAGCGCTCTTTGTCAGACCCTCATGTAGTCCCTGAAAAGTTGTACAGAGTTGCGGCAGATCAAATATTTGTACTGTTACACTTGTGTGTGTGTCTTTCTCTCCCTCTCTCTTAAGGGAAGTGTACATGATTTAGCAATATTTTGCAAAAGAAAACCTGTCCATTTTGAAAATCAGACAAGGAAGCCAAAGAGCATTTTCTCTTAGTATGTTCCACATTTTCTGATTTATGAAAAACGTTTCTGGGTTGAGGGAGGGGGGGGGGGGGGGGGTAGAGCTACAACCCCAATCCATGTGGTATTACAAATGGGACACAAGGCTACATAATATGTCGCAGTGCAAAACATGTCAGTTATCATTTATTGACATGAAATCAGCTAGTAATAAGTTGGCCATTCAATACAACAAACAGATTGAAAATCGGACAATTTTATGTAAAGCTATCACAACCTGAATTGAAATGTTTGCAGAATACAACAAAATGAGGAATTGCCTAGTTTAGCATTCTAACAGCTGGTCAGAATGAAAGATTGGATATTTTGAATACATTTTAAAGTATAGCAAACAAAGTGTTCCCTTGATATGTGACTCTCCACCACAAAATGAGTCGTTTAGCACCTGAACCACTTTTCTGCTAGGAGCCATTTTAGGCAGGTGGGGTCAAGTTGTCCATTTTGAGATTTTGATTAATTATAAAACTATAGTCATTATTCTACCTTGTAATGAAAAATCAAATAATTTTGTATCCTTTTGCTTTTAAACATGTTTTAAAAATACCAAAACCCTCATTCTGACTACCTTTCATGATGCTTAACTTGTCCATTTCTCATTTTGTCATTTCCTGCAGTCTATCATTTCAACTTGCGATAACTTTTCATAGAATTGTTTGATTTGTATTCTGATTTGTATTGCATAGCCATTTTATTGCAGATCGATAACATGTCAATAATTAAAAATTGAT
Organism: Stramonita haemastoma; assembly: GCA_030674155.1. Taxonomy (NCBI): domain Eukaryota; kingdom Metazoa; phylum Mollusca; class Gastropoda; order Neogastropoda; family Muricidae; genus Stramonita; species Stramonita haemastoma. Next base: position 6,009,270 of record CM060333.1, on the reverse strand, counting down.
CTCTGGTGCAATGCGACTCATTATGTGGTGGATCGTCACATAATTCATTAAAAGGCAGAATTATCAGTATAGATGTATAATCAATCAATACATTAAAATCATGATCCTGCCCCCACCTGCTTAAATTGGCTCCTATCGCAAAAGTGCGTTTGGTGGAAAGTGACTCATTTCGTAGGGAAGGTAACTTTTTTTAATTGCCCAATAGCAAACAGAAGCACAGTGTCTCCAGGTACAGTTTTCGTTGGTAGAGAGAAGATTGGAGAAAAAGTTGTTTGGGATTTGATAAATCCTTTTGAAATGCTTTGACAACTTGTTTTAGGCGTTTGGTGTTGGTTTTTTAGGAGTTAAGTACAGCTTCTGACATGGGGAAAATGATGTGCGTGCAGGGATCACTGATGTGATATGATGTGGAAATGCTGATGTGATACATGTGGAAATGCTGATGTGATAAGATGGAAATGCTGATGTAATATGATGTGGAAATGCTGATGTGATATGTGGAAATGCTGATATGATGTGATGTGGAAACGCTTTATGTGATTATGATGTGGATCTAGTGATGTGATGTGGAAATGCTGATGTGATGTGGAAATGCTGATGTGATGTGGATCGCTATGTGATGTGATATGGAAATGCTGATGTGATGTGATGTATCCACATCCACAGTGGTGTGATACGGATCAGTGATATGATGTGGATCAGTGGTGTGATGTGTTTCAATGGTCAGTGGTTAAGCACCATTGCAGAAAGTGAACAGTGGCATTGGAACACGAATTTTCCTATATATCCACTACTAGAAATTGAGTGGTGGAATGAAGAGTCTTTCAGACAAGTTGACGAACCTAGAACTGCATGCAGTGCATGCAGCATGCAATTGCTTCACATAAAAAAACCTCAACAAAATCAAACCAAGTAAATACTATAATTAAAAAAACACTAAAAAAAAACTTACAACAGCAAGGAAACTGTCTCAGGCAAACAGTTTTTTTTAAGCAACAACCAAAAAAAGTGACAATCATAAGCAAAGAAAAAAGTCTCGTAGACAGGAAAATAAGAATAGAAATAAAGATTGCTGCTGCTGCCTTCACATGCTCCCTCCTAACAAGAGCAGCCAGATTTCATGTAGAGGAATTTGCCATGGTTGAAAGTATGTCTTTTCAAGGAACGTGAAGCAGCTTGCGCTACAATCAACATGCAAATGGAGCCATTTGGTAGATTAAAAAAATCTTTTAAAAAAGAAAGAAGTGAAATTATGTACCCGTATACAGATCAGTTTCTTTGCATACCCTGCTCCTCGCAAAAACGTTGATTAGATGAAATGGCTCCTTTCACCGTATCAACGTTTTTGGTATGTGTGTAAGATGGAGTGAAATTTCTTTCGTTTGTATCTTAATGTTCTTGTTGTGCTTAGTCTTGTACTTCTTTTTCGTGCTCTTCTTGTTCTTGTTCTTCTTGTTTCTCTTGTTCTTCTTGTTCTTCTTATTTTTTCTTGTTCTTGTTCTTCATGTCGTGTTTATCTAATTTTTTTATTCATGTATTTTGAAAATAAAGCAAGCACTTATGCGCTTTTATAAATCCAGTCCCCGTGGTTATGCAGTTTTGTACATTTTGGTCATCTGTTCCCACCGGCGTACAATAGCCTACTCTTCCAAAAGTGGAACGGGATTTAACGTGGGCAAGAGATGGTCTGCGTGCGTTCGCACACGGCACCCCAGAAGAAGAAAAGAAGAAGAAGAAGAAGAGAGAAGAGAAGAAGAAGAAGAAGAAGAAGAAGAGAAGAAGAAGAGAAGAGAGAGAGAGAAGAAGAGAGAAGAAGAAGAAGAAGAAAAGAAGAAGAAGAAGAAGAAGAAGAAGAAGAAGAAAGAAGAAGAAAGAAGAAGAAAGAAGAAAGAAGAAGAAGAAGAAGAAGAAGAAGAGAAGAAGAGAGAAGAAGAAGAGAAAGAACAACAAAAAAGAAAAAGAAGGAGAAGGGAGAGGAAAGAAGAAGAAGAAGAAGAAGAGAAGAAGAAGAAGAAGAAGAAGAGAAGAAGCTCACCCACTAGTGCTCTCTGCCACTCCTCACTCTTCAACAAAATGAAATCACTATGACACCGTACAAACAACACCAGAACAGTAGTTTGCATTACGGCTTTGTGCAAACTGATCCATCATAAAATAGGCAGCCATACTCCAACTTCGGGGTATTTTCCCCCACTGAATCCACGAAACTGCCTACTATGATTTAATTATTAAGAGTTAGTTGTGTTGAAGGCAGCTCAAAACATGGTGAAACATTCTTGGCACTTGTTGACCGTCAGATGCTAGCCAAGTTCTCGAGTTGGATTTCAAGCAGACGAGGGGGGGGGGGGGGGGGGGGGGGGGCATATTGCTTCACCATTCATAGGCCATGCACATCATTTCGGGGAAGCGTCATTT
>CM060333.1:5966855-5999355 GCA_030674155.1 Stramonita haemastoma | reverse complement strand
TCCAAAGCGTACCATTGTTACTGACATATCTTCACACAGACGCGAATTAATAGCTGGACAATACAATTCTACAAAATCATATGAACAGGATTCAACGACCAGGACAAAAAAGTGGCCCAACCTCAAACACATTGTCATAGATAGGCAAATCACGAACACACGACTGTTACAAAAAGTCCTGCCTAATATTATCTCTCAAAAATCTTCTACCTATCAAAACAGAGAGAGAGAGAGAGAGAGAGAGAGAGAGAGAGAGAGAGAGAGGAGAGAGAGAGAGAGAGAGAGAGAGAGAGAGTACAAAATGTTTAAGAAGGACGGTGGCAGGATGGTTAAGACGTTCGCCTGCCAATATGTAAACCGCGAGTTTCTGGGTTCGTACGTTAAAATCCCGTTCCGCCTTTCGGAAGAGCAGGCCATTGTGTGCTGGTAGGAGCGGATGACAAAATTATATTTAAAAAAACAAACCAGCATGCACACAGGTGTCGTGTTTAGACACCATCCCTGAGGGGAAAAAAAAACATGGGTAGGCGCTGCACTTGTGGCGCGCGCTCTCCCCGGGGAGAGTAGCCCGAATTTCACGCAGAGAAATCTGCTGTGACATAAAGTGGTATAAAATAAAATAAAATAAAGTGCTCCTGGAAACTATTTTCACACACCACACAAACCACACACACAACCACAGGCGGCGCGCGCGCGCGACATGCGCACACATGCACATACATACACATTCACCCATACACAATAAGCTGTAGTGAACACAAAAGCACACACACACATAATCAAAACACCACGCACGACACACACACATACACATACATATTTAACACTCCACACAACATACAACACACACATACACACAAACACACACACACAAACACACACATAAACACACACACACACATATAAATATAATATATAATATATAAATAATATATATATAAATATATAATAAAAACACATAGCACACACACTCATCACACACACACACACACACACACACACACACACACACACACACACACACACACACACACACAACAAACAACAAACAACAACAACACAGCATTGCACAAAGATCATTGTCATCCCAAAATACAATATAGCATACTCAAAATGGGAACATAATTAAATAGAATATAGTAACAACAACAAAAAGTTTATATTTAACATATATCAAATATTCATACTACATTGCATGAAAATGATTTATGACATTTTCAATAAATATCTGTAGTACTTCCTTTGAATGACGTCAAAGTGCATTTGTTTTTGATGGAGGAAGGTATTTCATTCCATAATCTGCTACCTGAGTATACAAGAGATGTCATAAAAATATTAGTTCTAGGTCGAGGAAGTAACAAGGATAATTTTTATTTCGAGTGCTTTTTACTGAAAACCTGTCACAAAGGTAATGCGGGGAAAGGTTGCTCATAATTTTATGCCTTTATTGTAACGACATCTCATACCAAAAGGGAGAATATTAAGCTCTTTGTAATGACTTATTTCTAAGGACGAAGATCTGAGAAGTATTAGCTTTAGTAGAACGTCTGTATACACTTTCCAAGGGTTTTAAGCAATTCTTACTAGCCAAGTCCCAGCAAGTTGATGCATAGTCAATGTCAGGTTGGATGTATGCATAAAAAAATAATTTTCTGGTATGCTGGTTGGAAAACTTTTTGGCTATTTTCTTGGACAGTGTATAGACATGATTGACCATGAAGGTTATTATCAATATTAAGCCAAGCCCAAGAAGTCTGTGTGAATTTACTTCTTCTAATTCATTATTACAAACTTTTAACATTTTCAAGTCACATACTTTAGCTTTAACGTTCTGACGTTTCTGACATGTTGTAACTAACATGAATTTCAATTTATTTGGATGTGGGGCCATATGATTAGAGCCCGTCCATGTTACAAGTTTATCAATTTTTTTTTTAGATCTGTGCATACTGTTTCCACATATTTTCCTAAACTATGCAAGGTTGTATCATCAGCAAAAAGTTCACAGCAAGAAGAAAGAGGTAAAGGAAGATCATTGATAAAAATTGTAAACAGTATTGGGCCTAATCCTGGGGAACACCAAACTTTATAGGCAGTAGTGAAGATAGTAAAGAATCTTGAAGGATGGCTTGTCTTCTATTAGTAAGGAAAGAGGTTAGTAGTTAAAGTGCTTTGAGGGCTAAGCCAGATTGTAAGTTTCCTTAACAGAAGATTGTGATCAATGGTGTCGAAGGCTTTGGCAAAGTCCACAAAGACTATTCCTGTTAAAAGATCATTGTTAATATTCAAGTGCCACTGTTCTAGAAGGTTGCTGAGAGCTGTATGGCATGAATGGTTTTCTCTAAACCCCCTCTGATTTGGGTGGAACAAGTTATTTAATGTAAAGTGTGAAACCAGATTGCACTTGAGATGCTTCTCTAGAGGTTTGGACAAAGTAGATAGAATGGATATAGGCCTGTAGTTAGAAGGGTCGTTCGTATCACCAGCTTTGAAGACTGGAATCACCTTGGCATCTTTAAACATTTGAGGGTAAGAACATTTTTCAATGCAGAGGTTATAGATATATGTAATATATTCAGTAATTATGGGTGCAGAGATACTTAAAATTTTACTAAGTCATCCACACCACGGGATCTGGATTGTTTCAATAACACAAATCTGTATACTCTTCACTAACACCAAGAAATTTGATATCAAGCTCAGTCTGTATTCCTTTAGAACCACAGTAGTTTTTTAGTGGATGCAAGTCATTATTTACTGAATTATCACTATTGATTAGTCTTTCTGCTATGGTGCAGAAGTGTTTGTTCATGCATTCAGCTGATAGATTTATAGCTCTAGAAGGACATAATGTGGACGTTTTACCTGATAACTGATTTATGGCTTTCCATATGAATTCAGGGTCTTTTTATGTGCAACAAGCTCTGAAAAATACTTTTTTCTGGCTACTCTTTTCTTAGATGTCACTTTATTACGTTGTTCTGTGAACTGTTCACTTTTTCCTATTGTCTTTAGTAATTTATCACGAATAGCTATGGCTTTATTTATTTCATCAGATAGCCATGGTGGCTTATCTTTTATCTTAACACGTTTAGTCTGAATAGGAGCATGCTTATCAACAATAGAAGAAAAGATATGATACCAAGTAACCAGAGCTTTGTCGGGATCAGTATACTGATAAACATCAGTAAAGCTTGCCGCACATAAGTCAGACATAAAATCATCTGAATTAAATGATTGATAACTTATAAAAGATATACATTTGTGGCTAAAGTTAGGAATTTTGAAACCTTTTTCTGACCAAGTCAAGCAAATTGGGAAATGGTCACTAATACCAACAACTGGTATAGAAATTTCTACTATATTATTCGGGTTAGTGGTATAGATGTGATCAATGAGTGTCTCTGAATGGAATGTTTTTCTGGTAGGTGTGTCAGCCATTTGGGATAGATTGTATGGTTCAAACATAAGTTTCCATTTGTCATGTGGCTTAAGTAGGTAAATATTAAAATCACCGAGCAGAATTATCTGTTGGGTAATTTGATACATCGTCCATCATAAGACAAAAACAATCAAACCAGTTGACAGAGACAGACAGAGAGAGATATAGAGATAGATAGATAGATAGATAGAAGATAGATAGATAGATAGATAGATAGATAGATAGATAGATAGATAGATAGATAGAAAACAGACAGACAGACAGACAGAGACAGAGAGAGACAGAGGTAGAGAGAGAGGGGGGATGAGAGAGAGAGGGAATGAGAGAGAGCGAAACAGAGATATAAAAAGACGACAGACAGACAAAACTATTAAGACAAAGACGGAGGAAGAGACAGAGACAGAACGATAAAGACAGAGGTGGAAACAGAGACAAGACAGAAAAACAGACAAAAGAGACAGACAGAGCCACATATAGACACAAACCAGGACAGTGTGACAGTCTTACAGAGAGACAGGAGAAAAAATAGTCCGAGAGACAAGCAGACAGATGGTACAAGGACAAAGCGTGAAGGGACAAGGGTCCCCTTCTTCCCAAGCATGAACAAATTGCAATTTAATTCCAATGCGGTTTGTCTATTTTTTTAAAAAAGGCCTTTTTTCTGCATAAGAACATGTCATCCATCTTATTTCTATTATTTTCTCATTTGTTTTTTTTCAGTCATTTATACTGATTTATTTGTTCGCCTATTTCTTTCCTGATTTGTTTGTTTATTTATATTTATTTATTTATTTGCTTATTCTTTCCGTTTTGTTAGACATTTGGGGTCCTATTCGTGATACAAGTGCCCTGTCCATCGAAAACCTTTTAAGAGTTGGTAAAACTAGTTGATCTTTCGATGTCGTTTTTCAGGATATAATTTTTTGTACGTGGTTGTCTTTTTCACACTTTTCCTTGGTTTGATTCTCCTGTACATGGCTGTCTGTCTGTCTCTGTTTCTCTCTGTATCTCTCTCTCTTCTCTCTCTCTCTCTCTCTCTTCTCCTCTCTCTCTCTCTCTCTCCTCTCTCTTTCTCTCTCTCTTCCTCTCTCTCTCTCTCTCTCTCTCTCTCTCTCTCTCTCTCTCTCTCTCTCTCTCTCTCTCTCTCTCTTGTGTTTGTCTGTCTCTCTGTCTATCTTGTCTGTCTCTGTCTGTCTGTCTGTCTCTCCTATGTTTGTATATCGTGTCTGTCTGTCTGTCTGTCTCTGTCTCTGTCTGTCTCTCTCTCTCTCTCTCTCTCTCTGGGGCGTGAACTGGAGTGTCATATGTGCACAACGGGCTTTGACACCTCCGCACAATAATTTCAAAAGACCCGGGATTGCTGCAATACTGCAAGACAATACTCTGCCAGGAGTCCTATAGCATACCATGCCTTCGGCACCGTTGGTCTTCAGGGGGCCTGTGGCTGCTTTCACCCGATATTCCTGGCCTTTATGTCACGTAGGGCCAAGGAAAAAGCAGCGATGAGAATCGTCATGCTGTCACCGCGTCGCCAACTGGACGTGTAACCCTTGGGTTGCTCCTTACCCTGTTATTTTGGGGCGGGACACTTCTTCGCTGTGGAGACGTGGAGAGGAACCCTGGGCCTGTGCCTCCACGACCTGAAGCCCTGAAGCAGAGCCTGCTGACCAGCGGCGGACGGAGGAGCAGCATGGCCAAGACACGCAGCGCTTCAGACAGTGGCCGTCGATTAGCCTCTCCACCACCTTCTGCCCAGGACCCTTCTTCCTTTGAAGAACTCAAGGACATGCTGAGGTCCATGGACAGTACCATGAACGCCAGGTTTGGTAAGGTGGAGCGAGGACCTTAATGATAAGTTTTCAGTCCTCCAGGAAGAGGTGATGGGTCTGCGGGGAGGTGAGTGTGCTGCGTGACCAGAATGAGGAGCTGACAAATGTGGAACTGACGAACAGGATTGACATCAAGACTCAAGACTCAAAAATACTTTAATGTCTCAACTTGAGAAATTATGAGCGGCATTCTAAAATTACAATTACACCGCACGCATTGTTAAACAGAAGAAAAGGTAAAAAGCAACACAGTATCTTAAAAATCGACAAGACGCTGAGTCACATGCACACACGCACGCACGTGTTTGCTTTTTCCCCTTTTCTTTCTTTCGTTGGCTTTTTTGTTTGCTAGGGATTTTCTGCTTTGTTTTTTGTTGGTTTTTTGTTTTGTTTTGGATTTGATTTTTGCTATTGTTTTGATTTTTTTCTTTTCTTTTCTTTAGATAGATGGCTTGATGGAAAAAAGCAGATCGCTGCTTACTCAATGTACCATCTGTAAATAAAAATTTGATTGATTGATTGATTGATTGATTGATTGATTGATTGATTGACGCGCGCGCACGCACGCACACACACACACACACACACCCCACACACACACACACACACACACACACACACACACGCACGCACGCACGCTCGCACACACACGTAAAATTGAAGACCACACGCTCGCGCACACACACACATACACACATATCACTCATAGTTAAGAGTAACAAAGAAAATTATAACACAATCATTATTTAAACACATCTAATAAAATATCTCATCAGCATAATCAATGCATATATTACCGGTATAAGTATTTCTACATTAAAATGCAGAACATGACAAAAACATTTTGATTTTTAAAAATTTCAACAACAAAAATTCAACACCCTTTCTACTCTTCACCCATCAAAGTTTACACTTATTCATTAACTGGTACTTTAGATAAAACGTACACACACACGCATACACACACACATGCACGCGCACGCATGGACACTCTCTCTCTCTCTCTCTCTCTCTCTCTCTCTCTCTCTCTCTCTCCTCTCTCTCTCTCTCTCTCTCTCTCTCTCTCTCTCTCTCTCTCTCTCTCTCTCTCCCTCCCATGTTCCTTTCAGGTACATACTTGAGCATACTCTGTTATTTTGACGGATATATAAAACATATGCATATATACACATGCATAAAAATATATATTTTGTAAAAAATCAACAGTGATTTAAAAAGTGAATTGATTTGTTTTTTATTTTGGCATCTGGACTTTTCTACCAGATGGAAGCAATGTATAGTGCTGTGAAAGCACATGGGTCTTGTCAGTGGAAATGTTTTTAGCTTTTTTAATAATATGATTTTCATATAATGAGTTCAGCTCTTTTGCTTTTCTCCAACAATTGTTCCACGCACATTCACAACTCTATTCAATACGTTCTTGCCCTTAACATTCAAACAACCAAACCAGCATAAAAACCCATACGACAAAACAGATTCTACAAAACTATGATAAAACAAGCACAAGATATCCTCTTTAACGTTCAGTGACCGCAGTTTTTGAAGGCAGTATATCCTTGATTGACATTTCTTGTGAATAAAAGCAGTGTTTGCATTAAAATTCAGCTTATCATCTAGAATTGTTCCGTGATATTTATACTCCTGCACTCTCTCTACTATAAACAGATCAGGAACTGGGGGTGTATTCCTGCGAAATTCAATAAGCATTTCTATTGTTGACGTTTAAATCTAGATAGTTGTTTTTGCACCAGTCACAGAACTTTTGTACTTTGTACTTTGTAAACAGTATCTGAGTTTGATTTGTCTAGTATAGCAGAGTCGTCCGAGTATTTTACAACAGGAGTAGCTATTGTGCCAACGCAGTCATTTGTGTACAATGTACATACTGGAGGAAAAGACTGACGATTTGGAAGGAAGATCAAAACGTCACAATTTGATTTTCTATGGCATAGAACGTAGTCAGGTGAAACAAAAGAAGACAGTGAAGGAATTATGCAAGGTTTACTGACTGACAAACTGGACATGACTCGGAATGTTGACTTTGACAGAGTACATCTACTTGGTAACAAACCAGATGCCCAATAATTGCCAGATGCACTTTCTATAAGGACAAGCTGCTAATCCTCAGAGAGAAAAGGAGGTTGAAGGGCAGCAATGTCTTTGTTGGTGAGGATTTTTCCTCCCCTGTGCAAGAAATAAGGCAAAAGCTATCCCCCCATCTGAAGAAGGCAAGAAGCGATGGTCAAAAGCCTTTATGGTTTTTGATCATCTTGTCATTGACAACAAAAAGTTCTACCTGGATGATCATGGTCAGCTGAGAGGACCAAGCTAGGAAAATGGCCGGCCCTTTGCTTTGTGCCATTTTTGTCCTGGGGACCCAGATAGAGATGAGACGGGTAGCAAACAATTTGCAACACCGCTTAAGCAACAGTTTGTAAATACTGCACGTGCTCACATGCCTCTTCCCAGTGCTACAGGCATGGGTTGGCAGTTGATGTTGAGCACGTGAAAATCACGAGGGCACAGCATTTTGACAGAGCTGACAAGCATTACTTTAGATATAAAGACTTTACTAACAATAGTGATTTGATTTCTCCATTATGCAAAACAGATAGGGAAGATGAAGTTCACTTTGTACTATGCTGTCCAGCTTATCAGGATATTAGACAGATATATATCGCCAAAATATTACTTACAGCCATGTGTTTTCAAACTAAGTTTACTTATGTTATTAAAAAAAATTAATTTAAAAATCAGTGATCTGTTCGACAGAAGGATGTATGGAATTTGTCTTTTTTCTGTTTAAAGCGTTTAAGTTGAGAGAAATGGCCACATCATAATCATGATTCTCGCACAAATCTATTATGACCAAATTATTTTGTTTTGTTTATGTGATATTTAACGTTTTTTCATGTGTATGTTTTGTTCACTATCCCCTTCATGAGAGGCTATGGCCTTATGAATAAATCATCTAAATCCTCTCTCTCTCTCTCTTCTCTCTCTCTCTCTCTCCTCTCTCTCTCTCTCTCCTCTCTCTCTCTCTCTCTCTCTCTCTCTCTCTACTCCTGTCCTGTTCTCTCTCTTTTGCTCCCTGCTTCTGCTCCTCCTGCCTTCTTGCTCTCTCTCTCTCTCTTCTCCTCCTCCTCTCTCTCTCTCTCTCTCTCTCTCTCTCTCTCCTCTCTCTCTCTCTCTCTCTACTCTCTCTCTCTCTCTCTCTCTCTCTCTCAACTCTGTCTCACATACACATACACAAACACACGAGCACACATACACAAGCACACAATACACAAGCATACACACTTATAGAAACACACACACACACACACACACACACACACACACACACACACACACACACACACACACACACACACACATACCGATGCCCCATGTGCGAACGCACGCAGAACACCTTGTGCATAATTAAAACCTTTTCCGCTTTTTGAAAGTGTAGGCCATTGTGTGCCGGTGGGAACGGATGGCAAGATTTATAAAACCGCATAAACACAGGGACCAGATGTAAAAAGGTACATGAGTGCTTATTTCCTTATTCTCGATAAAGCAGAATAAACTTTAAAAAATAAATAAAAACACCTGTTCTCATTCACATTGTTTTATACTCTTCACAGGCTCAAATAAACACGCTCAATTACACATGCACACACAGGCACACTACCACCCTGACACCCACACAGAACAGGGATAGCCTAGTGGTCAGAACATTGCGCTCGCTATTTGACGACCCGGATTCGATTCCCGTTCAAACGGATTTTCCTCCTAGAGTCAACATCAGTTCTGGCTCCACTCTCCCCAAAAGTCCTTCGGATGAGACTATAAACCGAGGTCCCGTGTGCGAACGCACGCAGAACATCTTGCGCACACGTTAAATCCAGTTCCGCTTTTCGTAAGAGAAGGCCATCGTGTGCCGGTGGGAACAGATGACATTTAAAAAAACTGCATACACACGGGGACTGAATGTACAACACAAGACTGCTTATTCCCTTATCCTCGATATAGAGGATTTTTTTAATAAATAAAAACACCTGTTCTCGCTCACATTATTTTGTACTGTTCACAGGCTCAAATAAACACGCTCAATTACACATGCACACACAGGCACACTACCACCTTGACACCCACACAGAACAGGATTAAAAAAAACAACAACAACAGCTGTCTAATGTCCCCGACAATTGATCGAACAAATGTCGCATAGCGTTTTTCTTCCGATGAGGACATGACGGACACTCTAGCCGAGTGGTTAAGACGCTTTGGCTTCTATCCAATGAATCCACCAAGTCGTGCATCCCAATCTCGGCTACATCTGGTGAGATGAAGGTGGGGATTTTTACGATCCCCCTCGTTAACTTGAAGTGCAAGTCTGTGGATCCGTGGTCTAGGGGTAACGCGCCTGCCTAGAAAGCGAAAAGTCCGGGTCGGAATGTGCGGTGGTTTGAATCCCGTTTGGGTCCAAAACTTTTCCCCTATCCATAAGACCATGAGTGGCGGTCTGGGTGCTAGTCTTTCGAATGAGACGATAAACTGAGGTCCTGTGTGTTACACATTACTATTTAGCGCACGTAAAAGAACTCACGGCAACAAGAGGGTTGTCCCTGACAAAACCCTGTAGAAAAAAGCCACTCCTATAGGGAAACAAATACAGTTGCAGACAGAAAAAGAAAAAAAATGGGTAGGCGGTGCACTGGAGCCGTCGCGCTCTTCCCAGTGAGAGAAGCCTGAATTTCACGCAGAAAAATCTGCTGTGACATAAAGTGGTATAAAATTGTGAAAATATGTTGTTGTTTTTTAATAAAATTAAGCCTGCTAGTACTTTAAATTTTCTTCGTGTATGTACACATGCAGAAGATCAAATATCTGTGTTTCAAATCCTGTAATTCATGTCAGCGAACAGTGGGTTATGGAAATATGCACACCCCTAGCATGTACCCCTGAAGTAGGAATGGCTCTACCTTCATGAAGAGGAGAAAATAGTTACAGACGCAAAAAATCTCATCATTCGTAAACTTCAGAGCTCTAGTCTAGGAACAAAAATGAAAGAAATATGATAATAGCACGTTTATATTAATTTTGATGAAGATGGTGATTTCATTCCATAAGTTTGTTGCCAAAATAAACTAATGATAACATAAAAAAGAAAGTCAAATACAGACAGACCGACAGATGGACAGACAGAAATTGGGATCCTTTTCCTTGAGCACGAAAGTTGTCAGCTGAATCGCAATAATGTTTCTATGGCTATGTCTTTTTGTGAGGAAATTGCACCTACCTTCATCCAAAAGCACGTAGCTTTCACATCAATGTTTCATTTATTTATCTAAGAACTTATTTATTTACCCCTTTATTTGTTCATTTCTGTGATCGCTTTCGATTATCTCTCGGTTTTCTTTTTTCTTCCAGAAATGTAATATTGGTGATGTCGGCTTCCAAGTGTTGCAATCCATGAAAGCCTTTCCAAAGAGCTGTTTAACTGGCTGATCTTTTGAGGTCCTAGTTTATTTTTTTTATATGTTTGTTTGTTTTGTTGTTGTTGTTTTTAAAGAGAAAGCTTCTGTCGTAATTCTTGTCCTTTTCATTTTTGCACGCTGGGTCTCTGCCTCGGTCTCTGACTCACTCTCTGTCTCTGCATCTCTCTATGTCTCTGTCTCTCTTTCTGTCTCTCTCTCTCTCTCTCTCTCTCTCTCTCTCTCTCTCTCTCTCTCTCTCTCTCTCTCTCTCTCTCTCTCTCTCCCTTTCTCTCTGTCTCTCTCTGGTTTTCAAACTTGTTATCATATGTCTTTTGAATCACCATGAAGACCAAAAAAGAAGTAAATCAATCCAAACCAAGACCCAAAAAATAGAGAAAACAAAAGAAAAATACGCCAGCCATCGAAACAGCCATACAACATTGATAGGCACACGAAGTCTATCTGTTTTTCTTCTTCTTCTTCTTCTTCTTCTTCTTCTTCTTCTTCCAGACCAACTTTGGCACCCCCCTTCTACTCACCTAACAGACGATTTGAAAGTCATTTCACCACCTTTCCACCATACCCCCATCCACAATATGGTCACAGATCTACTCAGGACAATTATCAAAACATCAATGCAAATCTTTTCACTAGAGAACCAGCGTTATTTCACACACACCCTCCTCCTTTATCAACAGAAAGTTTTCCCCCTCTTGTTGTTCACTTTTGAACTAGATCTAACCTTTTTTGTTTTGACATCATTCTTGTCAAACCATTGTCAAATTTTTGATAGGCAAACATTACCATTCTTTCCAATGAGAAGAATCCTCTTGGTTTTTTTTTATATAATACCATTGTAATACTGCCTCCTAACCTCTAGGTCTAGATCTACTTAGTTATATTGTGTACTTATTCCAGGTAGAACTATCTCTTAACGTTTAATGGCTATAGGTAGCAATGTTCAAAACTGGCCTCACAATGATGGACTGCCAGTAGGTCACCTAAGTATTTGTCACCTTATCAATAAAATGTCTGACGTGTCAAAAATTGTAAACAATGAAAACAAACCATTCCATATTTTTGGTTTTTCAGAGACATGGACAAACAGCCGTATTACTGATAGTGCAATTTCAATTCCTGGGTATGATATTATTCGGAAAGACCCTATGAAAGCCATGCAAACTGGTATTGTCGTATATATCCAAAATAATATCTCTTATAAAATTCGTAGTGATTTGTCTCATTTTGACATTGAATCAGTATGGATGGAAATTTGTCCTAAAAAATCAGATAGGTCAGGTCTTGTGGGTTTTATTTATAGACACCCCAAGAGCACCTCCAGCTGGTTCATGATTTTTGTGAAATGATGGACAATGTTTGGCTCTCAGGGAAAGAAATATTATTACTTGGTGATTTTAATATAGATCTATTTGAACCCCCGCTCCCAGTGGTTCAGCAATTTTACGTCTTTTAATCTTTTACAATGTATTATGTGTCCCACAAGAGTGACGTCAAAATCAAGTACTCTTCTAGACCACATTTATTCATCTGACGTCACTTCTCTTAATGAAAGATGTGTGCCTACAGTAGGGATAAGTGATCACAATGCCATCTGTGTAACCTGGAGCAAAGCTGGCTTCAGAATTCCTAAACAAACCATGTAAGAATCACCTTTCGTTTTATTTAAAAGATTGAATTTGCATGCATTTTACTCTGATCTTGCTTCTGCGCCTTTCTCCAATAATTATTTTTAGCTACACTGATGTAGATGATGCCCTCTCCTTTTAGACATCACTTTTCTTAAGCATTGTCAACAAGCATATTCCTCTACTTCAAAGACATGAAAAATCAAAAATTTTGCCTGACTGGCTCACCCAAGAAATTTTACAAGCAATCAATCACAGCATATCCATAATCTTGAACAGCATATCCATAATCTTGAACAGCATATCCATAATCTTGAACAGCATATCCATAATCACCTGTCATCTTTCATTGAATACAAAGACCTTTTGCATTCCCATCAGTCAGGTTTCAGAAAGTACCACTCGTGTGACGGCTCTATGCAGGATTTCTGATTCATGGCTGCGAGAAATCAATAACAGAAAGGCAGTGGGTGTCATTTTTATTGATTTAACAAAGGCCTTCGACTTAATAAATCATAATATCTTGTTACATAAGCTTGGGTTGTATGGTTTAGATGAAAATGCGGTAATGTTTTTTAAATCCTATTTATCAAACCGCATACAGTCAGTGTATACTAATGGGGTTACCTCTTCCATGAAAATCATACCCTGTGGTGTGCCACAAGGCTCAGTCCTAGGTCCACTCCTATTCTCTCTTTATATAAATGATCTTCCTTTAACCATTCAAAATGTTGTTTGTGATTTATTTGCTGATGATACAACTTTACAATACGCTAGTCATGATATTAAAGAAATCAATCATTACTTAAACATTAGTATGGATTCAGTCAAACATTGGTGTGAGGTGAATGCAATGTTGGTTCACCCAGACAAAACAGTAGCTATGCTAATCTGTGCGGTCAAAAACGGCAAACTTTAAAACAAACTCAGTTACAAATAAAATATAAAAATAGCAACATAAAGCAGGTTAAAACGCACAAATTGCTTGGTGTGGTCATTGATGAAAGCCTCCTATGGCAGGACCATGTTCATAATATTACAAAAGAAATATCATCCAGGGTATTCCAACTTTCACAAATTAAACATTTTCTAAATGAACATTCAAAAAAACGTTTCTATTTTTCTTTTATTCAGTCTTGTCTGGATTACTGTTCTGTTGTTGGGGGGAGGTGTGCTCCATCTAATCTGAAGCCTCTTGTCTCTCTTCAAAAACGAGCCATTAAAGTACTTAGTGATGATAAATCGACTAATGCATCAAGTAATGCCTTATTTAAACACCTGAAGATATTGCCGCTTTGCTTGCGCCACTGTTTTAATTTTTTAGTGCTCATGCATAAGATAATTTATGATGCTTGTCCTGAATATTTAAAAGCAATGTTCTCTTTCCAGCATCATCACGAGTCAGACAGAGCTCTTATTCCAAAGCCAAACTTAGATTTATTCAAAACAAGTTTTTCTTTTAATGGCAGTAGTGAATGGAATGTCCTTCCACCGATATTTCGTAGAATACCAGTGTACACTACATTTAAGACAGAAGTAAAACAGTTATTGCTTGATACTGTGACTAACTACTCGCAGTCAACACAATGAAATCCAATGTGCATGAAGATATCAGTGCTTACATTGACTATGATAATCAAAGACCCATAATTGTAGTATGCATTTATGTGTGTGTGTGTGTGTGTGTGTGTGTGTGTGTGTGTGTGTGTGTGTGTGTGTTGTGTGTGTGTGTGTAAGTGAGAGAGAAAAAGAGAGAGAGGGAGAGAGAGAGGGTGGTGGTGGAGGAGTGAACTTCTGCGTGTGTATATTTATATTGGTGAGCACAGTGAGTGAGTGTGTAAGTGTTTGGGTACATACGTGCTAGCGTGAGGGGGGGGGGGGGAGGGTATATTAACACGCTTGCGCCTGAGAATAGTTCAAGGCATACCAATCCCTGTTCTGTGAGTGCATGCTTGTAATCTTGGCATATACATGTATACATGTGTGCTTAAAAGATTGAATGAATGAATGTGTGTGTGTGTGTGTGTGTGTGTGTGTGTGTGTGTGTGTTTTGTGTGTCTGTGTGCGTGCGCACGGGGCGCATGCGCTACGTAAGAGAATGTATATAACTTTGTGGATGTTTTGATAATGATGCATTAAGCTTAATGTCTTTAACTTCATGAAGTTTCTCTCAAGTTTGTTGATTGTTACTATTAATTTTGACGTTTGTCTTATTTTATTATTATTTTCTTTTGTTTTTGATTAGCCTTGGTTTGTTGTCTTTTAGGGCAGAATTGTAAAAAGGCCTTTACTGTGCCTAATTCTTTACCCATTAAAGATTCAATCAATCTTCCTTTTCTTCTTGTTCTTGTTCTTGTTCTCCTTCTTCTTCTTCTTCGTCTTCGTCTTCTTCTTCTTCTTCTTTAGCCGGCCCAGCTCATTTTGTTTTTACATCGCAAACGATTACCCTTATTGCTAGTTTCATATTACACAATAGAGAGAGACACAGACAGACAGACAGAGATAGAGAGACAGAGACTGAGAGAGACAGAGACAAAGACAGCGAGATAGAGAGAGGGGCAGACAGACAAACCAACAAACAGACAGAAAGACAGACAGACAGACAGAAAGACACAAAGAAGGAAAAGAGATAGAGATAGACAGACAGACAGACAGACGACAGAGACATAGATAAAGACAGCAAATGTGAGACAGAGACTGGGAGACAGAGGCAAGGACAGAGAAACAGATACAAAGATACAGAGACAGAGAAAGGGAGGGGCATACAGAGACAGCGGCAGAGTGGCTGACATACAGAGATATAAGGAGACAGACAGACAGACAGACAGACAGACAGACAGAGACAGACAGACAGACAGACACAGACTGACAGACAGAGAGAGACAGAGACAGACAGACAGACAGAGACAGACAGACAGACAGAGACAGACAGACAGACAAACACAGACTGACAGACAGAGAGAGACAGACAGACAAACACAGACTGACAGACAGAGAGAGACAGAGACAACAGACAGACAGAGACAGAAGACAGACAAGACAGACAGACAGACGACAGAGACAGACAGACAGACAGAGACAGACAGACAGACAGAAAGACATAAACGAACTCCCAGAAAGGGAGGGGTCCTTAATACTTACTAGCATGAATGCATGAATGCTTTCAAAGCAATAGTTTTTTTAGTTTTTTTTGCAGAAGCCGTGTTAAGGAAATGGCATTTGAGTTTATTTATTCATTTATTTTATTTATTAGTTAGTTAGTTAGTTTAGTTAGTTAGTTAGTTAGTTAGTTCAGTTAGTTAGTTAGTCAGTTAGTTAGTCAGTTAGTTAGTCAGTTAGTTACTTAGTTAGTTAGTTAGTTACTTAGTTAGTTAGTTACTTAGTTAGTTACTTAGTTAGTTTAGTTATTAGTTAGTTACTTAGTTAGTTACTTAGTTAGTTATTGCTATACTATATTTATCTATTTATCTATCCATTCATTTATTTACCTATGGGGTAGGGTTTTTTTTTCATGTTTATTTTTTTCAAGACGAGTGAAGTCCGCTTCGTGTTGCAAGTGTTTAATCTATACTAAACATTAACAACAAGTTGTTAAAGGAGCTGATCTGTTGACGATTTTTTTAACATTATCTTCTTTTTTTATTATTCCTTCTTTCTATCTCTGTGTGTCTCTCTCTGTCTGTCTATCTTTTTGTCTGTGTCTCTTTCTCTGTGTATCTCTCTCTGTCTCTCTCTCCGTCTGTCTCTGTCTCTTTCTGTCTCTGTGTCTCTGTCTCTCTCTGTCTCTGTCTCTCTCTCTGTGTGTGTCTCTCTCTCTGTCTCTGTCTCTCTCTGTCTCTCTCTGTCTCTCTCTGTCTCTTTCTCTCTCTCTCTCTCTGTCTCTCTCTGTCTCTCTCTCTCTGTCTCTCTCTCTCTCTGTCTGTCTCTCTGTCTCTCTGTCTCTGTCCCTCTCTCTCTCTCTCTCTCTCTCTCTCTCTCTCTCTCTCTCTCTCTCTCTGAGCAATGGGAAGTTAACCAACAACCACCTCACATAGAACCTGATCCCCCAATAAACACTGGGATTACTGGAGTTGGGGCAAGTGCAGTAATAAAACAATATGAAAAAAACCTGACTGATCCTTCTCTGCATATCGTCTGTGAAGAAAAGACAGAAACAAACTGTCCAGAAAAAAGGTATTACACAGATTAGATGATGCTGATGGGTTTTGTTTGTTTGTTTTTTTGTAGCGAATCCGATGACGTTATGCAAAGTTTTCCTGTGGTGTGCAGTGTGAGGGCTTAGTGTATTGGTACAGCAAACAGGAACATGTTAGCTGAAGAATGTGTCAGGCTCGCTTTTATAATGCATGATGATCACTGGTGATGAGGATGATGTAATGATGCTGCTGTGGAAGTGCATCCGCTTTGAGACTACTTGACAGGGTTGTCCTCTACGCTTACTATCATAATATATCCCGGCGTCAACCGGGCCCGAGAGATACAGACACCTTTCGGAAAGGAGACGCAGATCATCCGTAACACAAAGTACGCAGAGACAGACGCAGCGACAGTTGTACGCTCTCCACAGCATCATCACTCTGTTTCTACTTGGCTGAATGTGACCTGGATAGCCGCTGCAGAGTAAAGTTTCAGAGACAGTTCGTTCTTTGAAATAGCGTTATTCAACTTCATAAAAATGAGTAAGACGTTGCCATTGCTGTGGTACCCATGCCAATGATAGATATCACGTCATGTAATACCTTTGCCCTCTGTGTGGCTTACATTGCTTAAGGGCTATAAATTCAATTCAATTCATTTCAATGCTCTCTCCTACAGACAGACAGACACAGACACACACATATAAATAAATTACTTTCGCTATGTGTTATATCCTCAGCCTCAGCCTCAGTCCCATGTCCCAAAGGACGTAGGGGGGACATGAGAGAAGACGCAACAGAGATCTTTTTCCATACTTCACGATCCTGTGTGGCTAGTAGGAGGTGTTGCAGGGGTTGGGCGGTCCAGTCTTTGATGTTGTCAACCCATGATTTCTTTTGGCGGCCTCTTCTTCTCTTGCCCTCGACTGTTCCTTGCAGGATGGTTTTTGCTAGGGTGTTGTGTCTTGTGGTGTGACCAAACCACATCAGCTTTCTCCTCTTTATGGTGGAGAGCAAAGGCTCTTGGGGCCCACACGCTTTTTGATTTCTTCTTTCACATAGTTATTGGTCTTGTGTTCTTTGTATGATATTTT
This sequence comes from Stramonita haemastoma, assembly GCA_030674155.1. Taxonomy (NCBI): domain Eukaryota; kingdom Metazoa; phylum Mollusca; class Gastropoda; order Neogastropoda; family Muricidae; genus Stramonita; species Stramonita haemastoma. The sequence goes on along the minus strand of CM060333.1, from coordinate 5,981,743 downwards.
GAGGAGTCTTCTGTGGCACTTGTTCTCGAATGCTTGGATTCTCCTCTCTAACTCTACTGTCAGAGTCCACGATTCACAGCCATATAGGAGGATAGATATCACGAGGGATTTGTAAAGGTGGTATTTGGTGCAGAAGCTGATGCTGTTGCTTCTGATGATCTTCTCGAGTCTGACTAGAGCAGATGTTGCTGTTGCAATGCGAGCTTTCACTTCATTGTTTGATGTGCCATCTTTTGTTAGGATGGAGCCTAAGTATTTGAATTGGCTCACCTCTTCTAGTATTTCTCCATTCATCTTTATTTCCGTGATGTCATTACTTGCGCTGTTGACCATGATCTTTGATTTCTCTGTACTGACCTCCATGCCGTATGCGCTTGCTCGATCTGTTAAATTGTCTGTGAGGATTTGCAGTTCTTGTTTGCTGCTGCCCATGAGGTCAATGTCATCTGCAAATCTGAGGTTGCAAAGGGTCTTCCACCAATGGAGATGGAAGTGTGGTGGTTTTGCAGTGTCTCTGTCATGATGTTTTCGAGGAAGAGGTTGAAGAGTACAAGTGAGAGAAGGCAGCCCTGGCAAACCCCAACTGTGGTCTTGAAGAACTCACCCACGTGATTGTTCATGAAAACTGCACTTTTTGCGTTCTCGTACAGAGCCTTGATGACTTCAATTAGGCAGCTGTCAATGTTGAAGTGCCTGAGTACTTGCCAGAGGCCATCATGCCATACCCTGTCAAAGGCCTTTTTGAAGTCTATGAAATTGTGGTACAAGTCTTTTTGGTGTCGCTTCTCTATCAGAATTCTCAGATTGAAAATTTGTTCCATTGTGCTGCGTTTTGGTCTAAAGCCCGCTTGTTCTTCTGCCAGGAGTTTTTTCCGTTTGGTTTTTCAGTCTGTTGAGGACTACCTGCAACATGATCTTGCTAGGATGACTTATGAGACTGATGGTTCTGTAGTTCTGGCATTGCTTGAGGTTTCCTTTCTTTGGCAGGGGTATTACAAGAGACTGTGTCCATTCTTTTGGCCATTCTTTGGTGTCGTGGATCTTCTGAAAAGTTCTGTGAATCGCCTTGCTGTTTCATTCCCTCCATTTTTTATGAGTTCAGCTGGGATGTTATCGATTCCAGGGGACTTCCCCTTCTTCAATTTTTAATAGCTGTATCTACTTCACACCTTAGTATTGGTGGGTCTTTATCTTGGTGTTCAGGGGGTTTGTCAGAAACTATGTTGGTATCTGGGCGTAGTGGGTAGTTATACAATCCCTCACAGTATTCTGTCCAGCGTTGGAGGATGGCATTGTTTTCCGTTAAAAGATTTCCTTCTTTGTCTTCAATAACAGAGGCTTTAAGCTGTGTGGTTTTCGTTAGTGCTTTCAAAGTGTCGTAAGCTGTTTTGCTGTTTCCCTTGGCCATTCCAGCTTCGATGTTGTTGCATTGTTCTTCTATCCACGCTTCTTTGGCTTCTCTCATCTTTTTCCTCACTTCTCTGTGGCTAACCATGTACTTCTTGTAAGCTTCTTGACTTGTGAACTTTTGTTTCTTAAGTTCTCTTCTTTTGTCACAGAGGTCAAGAACCTCATTTGTAACCCAGGGTTGTTTCTTTGTTCTGCTTCTTCCTAATGTTTCTTCTGCTGCTGTCGTTAGCACTTCTTTGATGTTGTCGGCCATTGTGTCCACATCATTGTCGATGGCTGTGAGTGCGGCGAACTTTCCTCCAATGTTGGCTTGGAAGATCTCAACCACTGTTGGGTCTTTGAGATTTTCCAGGTCGAATCTTATGCGTGGGCTTTTTGGCTATTGTTTTGCTTTCAGTTTCAGCCTGATGGTGGTAAGTACAAGGCCGTTGTCACTGCCAATGTCAGCTCCTGGGAATGTTCTTGTGTTTGCCTTGTTTATGCTGGATTTGAATCTTTGGGGTGACAGAATGTAATCAATTTGATTATGAATCAGACCATTTGGTGAGTGCCAGGTTGATATTCTGGATGGCTTGTGAGGGTGGAGTGTGTTAGCCAAAGTTAGTTTGTGCTTCTTTGTGAATTCCAGCAGCCTCTGTCCTCTGACATTTGTTTCTCCCAGTCCAAATCGTCCTGTGGTTCCTGCCCAGGTGTCATAGGCATCAGGTCCCACCTTAGCATTCCAGTCGCCTTCCACAATAAGGATGTCTTTTTTGGGCGTTTTGGAGATGACGTTTTCAAGTTCTTCATAGAATTCTTCTATCTATCAAGCATCCAGCTGACGATGGGTTATATATATGTGTTATATATATAATATAGATTAGATATAGATATAGATATAGATATATGCACACACAACTATAGGGTTTCCCCATTAAATTTTTTGTCAAGATGATACACAACTATACGAAACGCAACTTCATTCATACCAAACAGTCATATGATATCAGAAAACCATACATATTTTGAGAACGAATGCTATACGATATTTGTAACATATTTTCAACCAATGCACTTTTCTCCAAAACTGCATGTCTACGAAAGGTTTTTAACTGTGTGTTACACTTGTGGATTAACGATAAGCTTTTGGTTCTGTTTGACATGATAAACTTATATAATGCATCAACAGTTCTGATGTTCCATCAACAATAATGTATGAATCCCTACATCCATGTACAGAGGTAAACATGCAACTGTCCAAATTCATTGATTGTCCAATTGGTGTATGGCAGGGGTGTGCCCATACTCTATAGTTATTTCTTATGTGTGTCAATCATTGGGCAAATTGTGTAATAAGGGAGGCAGCAAGATGTCCAGCTGTTTCTAAATATGATGAAAATGCTTATTCCACTTTTAGCAGATACTATTGTCTTACTCTACAATGTCCCGTCCGTCAGTAAATTCTTCATTACAACACTGTAAGTCTTTTCTAAAGGGGCTAGAGTTATTTGTAATCCTTTTTGTTAGTCCCCCCGAAAAAAAAACAAAAAAACCCCAAAACCAAAAAAACCAAACTTATCTTCTTAAATCCTTCTAAAATTTCGAGGGATTGTCAACTTTTTTTTTGGATAGCATTTCAGTTTGATGACTGTTATAAATGTGTTAAATGGCTTTTTACCTCCCCTTCATAGCTATCAGAAACGATTATATTCCTTTAACCTGGTTGAAATTCCACGGAAGTCCATCTAAAAGTTTGGATCTGATGGAAATGAACCAGACAGCAAGTTTTATATAAAATTGTAGACTGTACTGTTTACCTGTCTGAAACAAGGACAGGTACAGGGACAGGGTGAAAATGAAGATTTAAAATGCGCTTTATTTTCTATTTCTGACCTGATGACAAGTAAAGACACCTTTAAAGTTTGGAATTGCTAGTTTAATAATATGTTGTAATATGCAGGTAATAGCCTTATGTGTGAGTTAGGAATTTCAGATCTCTACTGGGATCATCCCTAACCTCTAATCCTCCGAAGTTTGGAGGAGATGTATAATCTATCTTCCCATGTTCGTGGTGTTTTCTGTTTGTTTACGTATTTTGTACGTTAAGAGCTGGGGATAGGTAAGGGGAAAGATGGGTAGGTTGAATGGTAGGAGGAGGGATAGGGTGGGGATTATAGTGGGGGGGGAAGGGAGCGGGTTAGGTAGGGGCGGGGGGAAAGGTAGGGGGGGGGAAGGGAGCGGGTTAGGTAGGGGCGGGGGGAAAGGTAGGGGGGGGGGAAGGGAGCGGGTTAGGTAGGGGCGGGGGGAAAGGTAGGGGGAGTGAGTGGTAGCTAAGGGTGGGTGAGCTTGTAAGGGGGGGGGGGGGGGTAATTGGAACAGGAAAAAAAGAGGGGGGGGGGTATGTTGTGCCCATTATCTTTGGATATTTCAAGAGTTATCTACAACAGACTGAAAGTGCCAAACCAACTTGCTTGACCATAGTTCTGTAAAACATTGTGCACAGACATTGAGGGCGCTGTCTACATCTTTCTCTAAATCATGTCTTGCTATCATCATTCTGCTTTGGCTATTGCTGCTATAACATGATTTGACCAACACATCTCTAAAACCTTTACTCAAAATACAGTTTACATACGTTATTTTCATGTTATTTTCCTTTCCTTTCCTTTACACAAATCCATATTTTCTCTTGATTATAATCATACTCATACTTACAGACAAATGATGGGATTCTACAATAATATCTACGTCTACCGGTAAATGATATGATCTGATGAATAAAGTTCTACAGATACAATCATGTAGTTAACCATACAGTTCGAGAGAGAGAGAGAGAGAGAGAGAGAGAGAGAGAGAGAGAGAGAGAGAGAGAGAGAGAGAGAGAGAGAGAGAGAGAGAGACAGAGACAGAGACAGAGACAGAAACAGAGACAGAGAGATTTGATTTATTTTGATCATTCTTTTATATCGAGGATAATGTAATAAGCACTCTTGTGCTTTTTTACATCCAGTCCCCGTGTGTATGCAGGTCAGTAAATATCATCTGTTCCTACCGGCACACGATGGCCTACTCTTACGAAAAGCGGAACAGGATTTAACGTGTGTGCAAGATGTTCTGCGTGAGAGAGAGAGAGAGAGATAAAAATCTAATCAAATCAAATCAAATCAAACTTTTATTTCCAGATGGTACATTGAGTAAGCAATAAATTTGCTTTTTTTCATCAAGCCATCTCTCTAGCAAAAACAAACAAACAAACAAACAAACAAACAAACAAATAAAAAACTAACAAACAAACAAAAAAAACAAAAAACAACAAAACAAAACAAAAAAGCACTTAAACAAAAGCTGTTAACCAAAGAACAGACAACTAAACAGAAATGAAGCAGCAAGCAAACAAGCAAAGTACAATCAAGAAAACTCCACCCAAAAGTATTTAGCTGCAACATTGTTACAATTCATAACAACAAAATTATCTCAAAAGGAACTAAAGAAAACACAATGATTATAATAATAACAATAAGAATGATATCAACAACAGTGATAATAGTATGATAATAATACACTGTAAGACTCACTCCTTCACGTAGGCTACACACACACACACACACACACACACACACACACACACACACAGACATACACACACACACATACACACATACACGCACGCACGCACGCACGCACGCACGCACGCACGCACGCACACACACACACACACACACACACACACACACACACTTATATAAGCATATATCCGCACGCGCACATCTACTTGAGTTTGTTTGGGTTTCTTTAATCACAGAAAAAGTTAAGAATGAGAAAAGTCAAACAATTATATCAGGCTACAATATCATCCTTTCTTTTACATTCATACTTCATATAAGAAAGAGGAAAACATCCTAAAAATTGAGGTACAATCTATCAACGAAGAAATCATACAAATCATAACATTTTAATACAAGGGGAGACGAAAATAAATAAAAACAATTATCCACACACACACACACACACACATACACACCACGCACGCAACACACACACACACACACAACATACACAACACACACACACACAACACACCACACCCACACACACACACACACACACACACACAACACAACACACACACACACACACACACACACACACACACACACACACACACACACACACACACACACACAAGTTCCCGCTCATGTTATCAAAAAACTTCATTCTAAAGGAAGTATATGCCTAATTTTAATCAAGTCATGTAACGGAACACAAGAGCAATCCATCCGCTGTAAGGCATATATATTAGGACATACATATTCTAATACCTTAGTCAACCTTATGATTATGGTCATAAAAATCACGTTCATAACCATTTTGTAATCATGATGGACATAGTTATTCGGCTTACTTGAAGACTAAAAGGTTACATAAAATCAACTACACTCAACAAAATGTAGTCAGATCACAAAATGGGTCTGATCGTCTCAAGCAGAGACGATCATTGCTGAAGAACAGGCAGGCTTCAGGGCAGGACGAGGTACAACAGAGCAGATTTTAAGCTAAGAATACTATGCGAGAAGTACCTTCAGCATCAGCAAGACCTTGACCATGTTTTTGTGAATTCCAAAAAGGTCTTTGACAGGGTATGGCATGCAGGTCTGTGGGCTACCATGAGCTGTACAACACCAATGCCAACATGATCAGAGTCATTGAGGAGCTCTACAACAAGGCCACTAGCGCAATCTATTTCAATGGTGCCATAGAGGATTGGTTCAGGACGACGGTCGGCGTCAGACAAGGCTGTTTGCTCTCACCTACTCTCTTTAACATCTTCCTTGAGAGAATCGTGACTGATGCACTGGAAGATCATGAAGGAACAGTCGGCATTGGAGGCAGAACAATTACCAACTTGTGTTTTGCTGATGACATCGATGGACTGGCAGGGAAAGAAGAAGAGTTAGTTAGGTTAGTGGAATGCCTCGACAAGACTTCAACAGCCTATGGCATGGAGATCAGTGCACAGAAGACCAAGCTGATGACCAACAACATCAACGGCATCTACACCAACATCAGGGTTGGTGATCAGAATTTGGAAACGGTACAAAGCTTCAAGTACATGGGAGCAGTTGTAACAGACAAGGGATCCAAGCCTGAAATACTCGCAAGGATTGCACAGACAGTTACAGCACTGACAAAATTGAAGACCATTTGGAAGAACAGGAACATCTCGCTCAACTCAAAGATCAGGCTGATGCGCACTCTGGTCATCTCAATATTCATGTATGCTTGCGAGTCATGGATCCTCACAGCGGATCTGGAGAGAATACAGGCCACAGAGATGAGATGCTGTCGCAGACTCCTTGGCATCTCTTACAAAGACCACATTACAAACGAGGAAATGAGAATCAGAATCGGTTAAACCATTGGGCCCTTTGAAGATCTCCAGACCACAGTCAAAAAACGCAAACTGAAGTGGTATGGGCACGTCGCAAGATCAACAGGACTTGCCAAGACGATTCTGCAGGGAACTGTGCAAGGCGGGAGAAGGAGAGGCAGGCAGAGAAAGAGATGGGAGGACAACATCCGAGAGTGGACGGGCCTCAGGCCAAGTGACACCCTGAGAAAGGTCGAGGACAGAGGGAAATGGAGAAAGCTGGTTGCGAAGTCTTCCATGGCGCCCCTACGGTCTAAATAGACTACGGGATAGAAGAAGAAGAACCATCACTTAACACGCTCTATCTTTCTAGTTATACATATATAAAAAAATATACCATATGATAAATGTGATACGAAAAATAAAAGAGAGACAGAGACAGAAAGAGAGAGCTCTACTTCTGTCTATGGAAGCTTTTAGCCAACCTTATTCCATTAATGTGAGTGAGAATTTAAATTTCTTTTCTCTCTTTTTTTTCCTGTCTTTAGCACAAAGAGATTGAGATGTCAACTGTCGTTGTCCTATTTAGACTGCTTTTGTGTGTTGTTTTTCTTGCCAGGAGTTATACGCTTGAGCTATGGCTTGTTCTACTTATGTTTAACCTGAGTATGTTTTAGCCCTCAAGGCATCATAACACGTGTGTTTTAATAGATAGCTGGCTATTAGAGATCGTGTGTCAATAGATGTCTTTAATTTTCATCCTATGTTCCAATTCCATTGGGTAGTTTGGGCTTTTTTTGTTGTTTTGTTGTTTGTTGTTGTTGTTGTTCTTCTTTCTTCTTGTTCTTCTCTTCTTCTTCTTCTTCTTCTTCTTCTTCTTCGCAATTTTTCGTAATTTTTCGTAATTCTTTGCAATTCTTTGCAATTTTTCTTCTCCGCAATTCTTTGTCTTCTTCCATCTCACTTCCTTTGTCTTTCTTTATCCTTTCTTTATCTTATTTCATTAAGTATTTATGTTTCAGTATGTGTCTCTCAGATTTATACGCTTTACCCGTCTGCTTGCCTCTGTCTATTTTCACAGGATACCCCCAATACACACTTACACAAACACAGACACACACACGCACGTGCGCGCGCGCGCACACACACACACACATACACGCACTCACACACACATACACACACATACACGCACACACACATACACACACGCACGCACACACACACATACATACATACATACAGCATCATACATACATACATACATACATACATACATACATACATACATACATACATACATCACATACATACATACATACACATACATACATACATACATACATACATACATACATACATACATACATACATACATACATACATACATACATACATACATACAATACATACATACATACATACATACACACACATACAACACACACATACATACACACATACATACATACATACATACATACATACATACATACATACATACATACATACATACATACATGCATACATGCATACATGCATACATGCGTACATGCGTACATGCATACATACATACATACATACATACATACATACATACATACATACATACATACATACATACAACATACATACAACATACACACATCAGACATACATACAGACATACAGACATAACAACATACATACAGACATACAGACATACATACATACATACAGACATACAGACATACAACATACAGACATACATACATACATACAACATACATACAACATACATACATACACACACACACACACACACACACACACACACACACACACACACACACACACACACACACACACACACACACACACACACACACACACACACACACACACACACACACACACACACACCACACCACAACAGAACATGCATGCTTTCGTAAGAGTAGGCCATCGTGTTGCCGGTGGGAACAGATGACATTTTACAAACCTCCATACACACGGGGATTGGATGTAAAAAATAAAAAATAAAAAAGCATGATTGCATATTCCATTATCCTCGACATAAAAGAATAAATAAATAAAAATAAGGGGACAAGAAAACAAATAAAGTTACAAACCAGCAGACAATACTGAATATTGTGTTGCTCTGTCATGTACAAGAAGCTGGATTCCGATTAAAATACATAAATTTGAAACAATGTATATACTATAAAGTCGGAATGCGGTTACCTCCATGGTGGACAAAAACGATCAAATACGCAAAAAAATATATCATTCGTTAACCTTAGAGCTAAATTGAGGAACACAAAACCCACAACAATGGAAAAACAAACAGAATAAAACAAGACAACCCCCCCCAAAAAAAAAAAACCAAACCTAACAAAACAAAAAACACCACAACAAAAAACACCCCCCCGTCCCAATACCCCAAAAAAAAAAAGAAAAAAAAAAGAAAAAAAACAAAACAAAAAACTACAAAAAAGCGAAGAAACAAAAAAAACACGGCCACTAACAGTAAAATGAGGGTGATAAATGCATCAGTGTGTGTTATCCGCTTTGCGGCTCCTTATCCCAAACACACACACACACAACACAACACACACACACACACACACACACACACACACACACACACACACACACACACACACACACACACACACACACACACACACACACACACACACAAGAAAAAAGGGGACATTTTCCAGGTTTATTCTCTGATGGCTTTTCTGGAGGACCTAAGGTGGGTTTTTTCTTCACCTTTGGTTATAGGCAAACATATTTCTGTCTTTGTCTGCCTGCCTGTCTGTATGTCTGTATCCGTCTATCTATGTCTAATTCTATGCCAATTATGTTTACAGACTTATAACGGATAGACTGCAGTGTGGACTCAACATGGAAAGCAGCAGTCTGTTCATTATAAGTCTGTGTACATAATTGGCAAGGAGTCAGACATCAGGGCTGCTTCCAACAGTGGGAGAGGTCATCACATCTCCCTGGGCAGCCACAGCCCTCCTTAACCCTCTTAGTCCGGTTTCGGGATTTGCCGGGATTGAATAATTGCCCCCCCACCCCCCCCCCCCCCCCACCCGATCCAGGATTTAGCCGGGATTTACACACAATAGATTTCCATCAGGCTGTGACCATCAATAATTGCTACCACATGTCAAAGCTCTTATCAGGCCAGAAGGAGAAACTCTGTTGAGAGTCTGGAAGTAATTATAGCTGCTGGTATGTACTTAGGAGGAGGAAAAGGCAGCCGGCATGTGTGCTGACCTGATTTCGTGATGGAATGCGAAATCTAGGGCAGTTTGTGTTCAGAGACACCGAATGCAAGAGGGTTAAGCTGGGCAGCCCCCAGCCAGTCAAGTGCTGCCCCGCCATGGTCCAGTTGCCTCTAGAGAGATCACCCTAGCTTCACATTGCAGTGAGGACTCAACATGGAAAGCAGCAAGGTGAAGCTAGAGTGATCTCCGCAAGAGGCAAAGCCTGGGAGAGTAAGTATGAGAGGCAAGCTGATTCACCATGCAGTACACCCCCTCTCCCTCTCCACGTGGAAGCAATCGCTGATAATGATGATAAACCAAAAAATAAATAATAATAATAATAAATAATAATAATAATAATAATAATAATAATAATAATAATAATTATAACAATAATATATGAGATTTATATAGCGCCTAACCTTGTAGATTACACAAAACACTTTCATTCAAAATAGTCACGCGCATGCAACCGTTTATAATGTTTAAAATTACATGTCTACACACACACACACACACACACACACACACACACACACACACACACACACACACACACACAACACAGCAAGTGACGGGATGGAGGAGACTGATAAGAGTAGGAACAGATGTGAGGTACTGCGTATATGATTTAAGAAGAACCTAGGTAGAAAATAAATGTGTCTTTAGTTTAGTTTGATACACATGATCCCAGTGCCGTGGCAGTAGTTGCAAGAACATTTGCAGTCTATAGCTTTGGATTGCCTCCTGGACCCCGACTCTCGGAGAAAATGGCCTAGTTTGAATAGCAGAACAAGTTCTAACGTGTGCTGCAATATGTTCTGCGTGCAATATGTTCTGCGTGCAGTCACACATTAGTTTATAGTCTTATTGCACGGACTTTTTTTTTGGTGCGGGGGGGGGGGGGGAGGGGGATAGAGTCAGCGCTTCTGTTAACTCTTGTCATATGTATAGTTTTGCACAGAGAGCATAACCACTGATTTTGTATGGCGATGCAGGCTGTAAGCTCTCCATGACATGGGAGTGCTTCATTCTTTTCTCCTTTACATGTTTAATCCTTTGCTCGCAACCTAACTGAATTTCTCCATTCACTTGGAATTGCCATTGGAATTAGAACTTAAAAGAAAAAAAAAACTCCCTTAAACAGGCATGGCCATGGTGGCTTGAACCGAAGCTTGGCCCCGGGCTGTGAGATGGTGAGCAATACGCTCTGAAATCACAGCATGGGAATCTATAGACGTTACACTGAAGAACACACGCTCTCATTACCAGGCTAGACCGTCCCTCCATCCAGAGAGAGAGAGAGAGAGAGAGAGAGAGAGAGAGAGAGAGAGAGAGAGAGAGAGAGAGAGAGAGAGAGAGAGAGAATGAGTGAATGAATGAATGAATGAATGAATAATCTTTTTGAAGGGTTACAAAGTAAGCATTTACATACTTCTATTCATCCTGTCCGTGTCCTGATTAGAGAATATACAAAAAATATATAAAAAGAGAAAGGCAACCCCTACCCACAAACCACCATCACCATCACCATCATCAACACAGAGAGAGAGAGAGAGAGAGAGAGAGAGAGAGAGAGAAGAGAGAGAAGAAGAGAAGAGAGAGAAGAGAGAGAGAGAGAGAAGAGAGAGAGACAGACAACAGACAGACAGAGACAGACAGAGAGAGATTTTATTATTTTTATTTATTCTTTTATATCGACTCTTGTCCAGTCTCTGTGTGTATGCAGTTTTGTAAATGTCATCTGTTCCCACCGAGAGAGAGAGTGAGAGAGAGAGAGAAAGAGACAGACAGACAAAAGAGAGAGAGAGAAGAAGAGGAGAGAGAGAGAGAGAGAGAGAGAGAGAGAGAGAGAGAGGAGAGAGAGCAATCTAACTTCCTTAGCTTCACTTTCATTTTCACCTTCATCTTTCCTTCCAAAAAGATTTTACAAAACACAGAGAGAACTATGTGTCTATTTATTTACTCCTTTATCTGGGTATCTTTTATGTTATTTCATTTTTGTATGGATATAAATTGGAAATTTGTAAGACAAAGCGTGTATGCTTAATCATTTTTTTTTCTTGTTAATCGAGTTGCATTCTACGGGGTTCATGAGGTGAATTTATTCAGCTGCTTGAAAACAATTATAGAATGGAAGACTTGGAGAACTTCAGCCATTTTGTTGTTGCTTTCGATTTTTTCCCCTTCATTTTACTTAGCTCAGCACGTGCGAAAGCTGGGTTCGGTTTTATTCCTTATAGGCGTGTATTGATTAGTCTCATTTTGTTGTGAAGTTTTTGGCTGTTGTTTTGTTCGCTTCTTTGAGGACGGTTTCTTTTATATGTGTGTATGTGTGGTTTTTTCTTCCGCTGTTTGTTTACTCATTTATATATTCATTAGCTTTTTTGTTTGTCTATCGAGGGGGTAAATAACCTCAGTGATATTATTTTCACAGAAGATATCATTTTACATCAGGGATAAAGAAAATGCGGGAAAAAGACAGCGCAGCGGTTAACAGTTAGCGCCTTGCGTTACCGACTGGAAGGTTTGCGGGTTTGAATCCCAAACTCGGGTGAGCGACTCACTTAGTCTGGCTCCGCGACTGTCGTTAGTAGTCGCTCAGAACAGGCACCACTGAACACCACCAAAGTGACCCAACAGCGGTGCAGGACCCCTCTGGCCTAAAATGGATGGAGTCCCTATGAACTTTCAACCCTGAGGATGCGAAATAACGAATCTGGGTCTGGCTGGAGTGGGCACAGCAGGACTGGAACGTCACAAGATGAGGCAGCAAAAAAATAATAAAACGCAGTGCTGGAAACCAGGTGATTTTAGTTATGTTTTATTTCTGAACCATACGGCATCTAGGAAAAACAAAACGTGCCTTTGGCAAGAAATAGCATACAAGATATGATTAGTTCACTATGTGATGTATTATTTTATAAAGACTGTAACACTTCTGTTTATTTCCCTATCCTCTCCTTAACGAAATTTCCTTCTAAGATAATGAATGACCTTGCTGTACACTCTACGGCTTCTTCAAAGATTCTCTCTCTCTCTCTCTCTCTCTCTCTCTCTCTCTCTCTCTCTTCTCTCTCTCTCTCTCTCTCTCTCTCTCTCTCTCTCTCTCTCTCTCTCTCTCTCTCTCGCAGAACATCTTGCGCACACGTTAAATCCTGTTCCGCTTTTCGTAAGAGTAGGCCATCGTGTGCCGGTGGGAACAGATGACAATATTTACAAAACTGCATACACACGGGGACCGGATGAAAAAAAGCACATGATTGCTTATTCTGTTATCCTCGATATAAAAGAATAAAAAAAAATAAATAAAAATCTCTCTCTCTCTCTCTCTCTCTCTCTCTCTCTCTCTCTCTCTCTCTCTCTCTCTCTCTCTCTCTCTCTCTCCTCTCTCTCTCTCTCTCTCCTCTCTCGTCTCCTCTCTTTTCTGTGTTGTGTGTAGTGTGATTTTTGTACCCAGAGGGCTGATTCAAATGAAAAAATGCTTAGATTGCTATGTCCTTACCCTCCTGAAATTTATTCGTTTAATTCCTTCTCTCTCCTCTCTCTCCTCTCTCTCTCTCCTCCTTCTCTCTCTCTCTCTCTCTCTCTCTCTCTCTCCTCTCTCTCTCTCTCTCTCTCTCTCTCTCCTCTCTCTCTCTCTTCTCTTTGTTTTTTTTCCCTTTATGCTACTTGCTGTTTTCCCGCTTACACACACACACACACACACACACACACACACACACACACACACACACACACACACACACACACACACACACACACACACACACACACACACTCACGCATTATAGATTTGTAATGCCTTCTGTTTCATGGTCCTGAATATTTGCTATTTGTTTTAAAAAAAAATTTCCTATGTTATTTTTTGTTTAAATAATTATCAGTGTATCCAGTTAGGATGACGCGTTTTGTTGAATGTATTCTGTTTTCTTCTTTTAAAATATTGGTTGAACTGCTGCTGGTGGTGATGCTGGTATGTAGGGGTAGGGAGGGGGTTTCTTAGCTTTATTCCCTGATCAGGGCAAGGGCCGGATGAAAAAAGTATGTAATACTTACTCTGTTACCCTTGAAAAATAAAGATTATAAAGATTATCTCTCTCTCTCTTCCTCTCTCTCTCTCTCTCTCTCTCTCTCTCTCTCTCTCTCCTCTCTCTCTCCTCTCTCTCTCTCTCTCTCTCTCTCTCTCTCTCTCCTTCTGTGTCTCTGTTTCTGTCTGTCGTCTTCTGTCTGTCCGTTCTCTCTCTCCTTCGTCTCGTCCGTCTCTCTCTCTCTCTCTCTCTCTCTCTCTCTCTCTCTCTCTCTCTCTCTCTCTCTCTCTCTCTCTCTCTCTCTCTTCTCTCTCTCTCTCTCTCTCTCTCTCTCTCTCTCTCTCCTCTCTCTCTCTCTCTCTCTCTCTCTCTCTCTCTCTCTCTCTCTCTCTCTCTCTCTCTCTCTCTCTCTCTATCTATCTATCTATCTATCTATCTATCTATCTATCTCTCTCCCGTTTTTTACATTTTAAAAATTTCTTTACTCTTGTGCTTTCTGGTCAGTATGTGAGTGTCTGTATTTGTATGTGTCTGTACGAGTGTGTGTGTGTGTGTGTGTGTGTGTGTGTGTGTGTGTGTGTGTGTGTGTGTTGTGTGTGTGTGTGTGTGGTGTGTGTGTTGTGTGTGTGTGTGTGTGTGTGTACACTCGATAAGAATTCTGCCCGTATGGCTCTTTTATCAACTACCTAGTCATCTCGGCAGGTATAATCCCACATCAGACGGTCTTTGATATTTTAATGTGTAATTCATTTCAGTTGTTGTTCTCAGACCTTGTTATAATGAAGAGTTAATGAAATACCAACTAAAAGCATAATAACACTTTGAATAAAAGCTTTG